>JAWZYT010001239.1:205000-212500 GCA_034508575.1 Petrolisthes manimaculis | reverse complement strand
ACATAGGAGCACCTCGATTCCTCCAAAGTATGTCAGGAAACCAGGACCAGAAGAGCCAAAATAATGGTGTTGTGTTGCTTGGAATAGTTTGGAGGATTCAGTTGCTCTAGAATTACCAACACAAAACTTCCCCCTTAATTAAACTCACTTCATAAAAATACCAGGTGTTCAAAACGAATTACGATCACAGTTCAATTAATTAATAGTTGTACAATATAGGAAGGAGATTATTTTTTCTTTACACACTCTTAATTTTCTTCATATGTCTGTGTTATTATTTATATATTTATTTGGGGGTTTATTTCACAATCTAATAATATGTTTATACACGTAAAAACACTTTACTTCATTTATGTAGATTTTTCACAATTACTGTATATATATTTTTTTTTTCACATTTTAATGCACTGTCTTTATATAAAAACAAATATATATATTACACCCTCTTACTTTTTCATTTCTCGATAAAGATTAATATATATTTACTTGGCTGCTACTTTATCAATATTATTTTTATTATTATCATTATTAATATTATTATTATTATTATTATTATTATTATTATTATTATTATTATTATTATTTTCTGTTTCCTTAATCAGACACAACACGCAAGGCACGAAAAAATCAACCACTCCTTCCTCTCCACTCTTCACGTCTGTCTCTCTCTCTCTCTCTCTCTCTCTCTCTCTCTCTCTCCACGTGTGTCCCCAATGACAAACTGAAGAGGACAGGAGGTCACAGGAGGAAAATAACTAAAGGTTTATCAGTGAGTGTCGTGTGTGTGTGTGTGTGTGTGTGGAGGAGGTGGTGGAGGTACTTATGTGGAGGAGGTGGAGCTAGAGAGAGAGTGGAGGTATTTGGAGGTGGAGAGAAGAGAGGTGGAGAGAAGGTATGTGGAGGAAATTATCAGGGAGGTGGAGAAGGAGGAGGAGGAGGGGTGTGTGGTGGAGGGGTGGAGGAGGTGTGGTGGAGGAGGAGATGGAGGAGGAGGTGTGTGGAGGAGGAGTGGTGGAGGTGTGTGGTGGAGGATGGGTGTGGTGGAGGAGGTGGAGGAGGTGGAGGAGGTGTGAGGAGGAGGGGTGTGGTGGAGGAGGAGGTGGAGGAGGTGGAGGGGTGTGGTGGAGGAAAGTATGTGCACACAGTCTCATGATCTGCGACGGACGGAAGCTTGCCAACACACACACACACACACACACACACACACACACACACACACACACACACACACACATTGCTTTATTTTACATTACTTTGTCTCCTTGTCGTACCTCCTCCCCCTCACACACACACACTCCCCCTCCATTCTCACCTCGGGGTCTCTCTCTCTCTCTCTCTCTCTCTCTCTCTCTCTCTCTCTCTCTCTCTCTCTCTCTCTCTCTCTCTCTCTCTCTCTCTCTCTCTCACACAGACACAGATTACTCTAGTCAACACGCGACCTTGCACAGATAATCTCTACACACACACACACACACACACACACGTATTATTAAAATCATCTATACATTGATTTTAGTTATAATTTCTGTCACCTTGTGCTGAGCTTATGGTGATAATGGTGGTGATGGTGATGGTGATAGTATAGATGTGATAGTGAGTATTACTATTATTATTATTATTATTATTATTATTATTATTATTATTATTATTATTATTATTATTTTCATTATTATTATTATTATTACTATTATTATCATTATTACTATTATATTTATTATTATTATTATCATTATAACATTACTCTAGTAGGCAGACAGACAAACAGACACACACAGACAGACATACACACAAGGACACACACACAGACACACACACACACACACACACAAGGACACACAGACACACACAAGGACACACACACACACACAGACAGGCAGATTACACTAGTAGGTCCATGGCCACCAATGAAAATCAATACTAGTGGTTGTGTGTGTGTGTGTGTGTGTGTGTGTGTGTGTGTGTGTGTGTGTGTGTGTGTGTGTGTTGAGCCAGTCCCATGCATGTCACCCCTACTCAGTCACGTCACGAAATGCGTAAGTCAGTAAGTCAGTCAGTCAGTCATTCTCTATCTCTATCTCTATATATATCTCTCTCTCTCTCTTCACATTTTAATACACACACATTCTTTTTTTTCTCTCTCTCTTTCTCTCTCTCTCTCTCTCTCTCTCTCTCTCTCTCTCTCTCTCTCTCTCTCTCTCTCTCTCTCTTCACATTATAATACACACACACACGCTCTCTCTTTTTCTCTCTTCACATTCTAACACACTCTTTTTCTCTCTCTCTTCACACTCTAACACACACACACACACACACACACACACACACTCTCCACTCTCTCTCTCTCTCTCTCTCTCTCTCTCTCTCTCTCTCTCTCTCTCTCTCTCTACCTACCTACCTACCTGTATATATTTCATGCTAATTAACACGAGACATAATTAAGTGTTTACATCTAAGACAACCACAACCATAAACCTTCCCATTTTCTGCCTGCTTTACATTTGTCACCAAGAGTTTCATTATCCAACTACTTTTCTTTACACTTAAGGGGGTGGGGGAATAGGGGGACAGGCTTGGGGGGGTTTTGGGGGGTGCAGGAGTAGGGGGACATGTTTGGAGGGGTTTTTGGGGGGTGCAGGAGTAGGGGGACAGGCTTGGGGGGGGTTGGGGGGTGCAGGAGTAGGGGGACATGCTTGGGGTTTTTTGGGGGGGTTAGGGGGGTGCGGGAATAGGGGGACAGGCTTTCTACCCACCCCAAGTCTGTCCCCCCTATTCCCGCACCCCCCCAGTCCACCCCCAAGCCTGTCCCCTACTCCCACCCACCCTTAATTGGAGACTCACGTGTAAGCATATATTATTATTATTAATTCATCGATTTAATTACTTTATATTTTTTTAAGCTACTTATTTACTTTTATTTTTTATGTTTTATTATCATTTATTCATTATATTCATTTATTTATTCATTTATTTATGAGGGAAGTTTTGACTGTTTTGTGTTGGTAATTTCTGGAACTGAATCCTCTCTAAACTATTCCAAGCAAACAAAACACTATTATTTTTGTCCCTAGCTCTGGTCCTGTTTCCTAGCATAATAATTATATACTTTGGAGGAATCAAGACACTCCATCCATTGTACCAAACTCGAATTACCACCTTAAGGAGAGGATACACTTTAGATACATTGGAGTCCCTTGAATCCTCCAAAGTATGTCAAGAAACAGTACCAAGTTAACAAAAATAATAGTGTTCTGTTGCTTGAAGTAGTTTGGAGGAATCATTTACTCCTGATTTACCAACACTGTATCTCCCCCTTAACTAACAACAAGAAAATAATCTCCCCTTAATTAAATTGTCATTATAAATCTAACCTAACACACAACCAGATTATTATGTGTCTTTGGTGTAATGGAGGCTTCTGATTCCTCCAAACTATCCCATCAAACAGCTAGGATATCTTACAGTTTTTTTTGCTCCTTCTGTTTCCCTGAGCCATAAGAAACTTGGGGGTCTAAGAGAACATGGCTACCCTCGGTCATAAGAGACTTGGGAATCAATGTCAATAAAACCATCAGTGTTTTTCCCTGTATCGTGAGAGACTTGGGACTAACGTGAGTACTAGGCCGAAGTGTGTTAAGACTTGGGGAGCGATGAGAATATTGCCTGTATATAGTAAGTTTCCCTGGATCGTGATAAACTTGGAGGTCAACAACAACAACAATAACAATAACACAACCAACAACCACCACCACCACCATCATTTCCCACAACAAACACCACCACCACTACCACTACCACAACAACCACCACAACAACAACCACCACCACTACTACCACTACCACCAGCAGCTGCACCTGTTGGTATTCCGTGTCTGACATTTACCATCATGCACTACCACCATCACTACCACTACCACCACCACTACTACCACCACTACTACCCTGCCAAACCCATATATATGTATACTGTATCACCACTATCACTACTAACTCTATATATACCCTATACCCTACCTACCTACCTACCTACCCAAAGCTCATGCACGTTGCTAAAAAAGTTATAATGATCGTAATTATAATTTTTATACCCACCAACAACACCACCATAATCACAATCACAACAAAAACAACAACAACAACAACAATATATTCATCACAAACACCATCACCACCACAACCCCCGACAACAACACCACCACTAATAACAACAACAAAACAACAACAAAAACAACATCAACACTACCACCGACAACACCATCACCACCAAAACCAACAACAACAACAACAATAACACGAACAACAACAACAACCCTTTCACCACTAACACCACAACTACTGACAACAACAACAACAACAACAACAACACCACGAACCAAAAACCTACTGAAAACATAATGGAAGGGAAAATTTGCGGATGTTACCATTACATACCATTAACAACAATAAGAAATAGTAAGGGGAGGAAAAGGAGGAGGAGGAGGAGGAGGAGGAGAAGAAGAAGGAGGAGGAGGAGGAGGAGGAGGAGGAGGAGGAGGAGGAGGAGGAGGAGGAGGAGAAGGAGAGGAGGAGGAGGAGGAGGAGAAGGAGGAGGAGGAGGAGGAGGAGGAAAAATGTGGCAGTGAGGAAAGAGGAAAAGGAGAGGGAGAAAAAGGAGAAGGAGGAAAAGGAGGAGAAAAAAGAGGAAGAGGAGGACTGTGTTGGTAGAGAAGATAATAATAATAATAATAATAATAATAATAATAATAATAATAATAATAATGGCTTCAACGTCTCACTGATATGGTTATCCGGTTGGTTATCTACAGTATGTACCCTACATGTGTGTGTGTGTGTGTGTGTGTTTGTTTGTAACTCACCACCACCACAACAACCAACAACAACACACACAGACGACAACAATATGTGAACTAATACACACACACACACACACATCACACGACAACAATAGTGAACACACACACACACACACAACAACAACAACAACATATATGTGAACGATTATACACACACACACACACACAACAATAGTGAACATACACACACACACACATCACACGACAACAATAGTGAACACACACACACACACACACACACACACACGACAACAACATATATGTGAAAGATTATACACACACACTTACACCACACACACTCACATGCACACAACAACAACATATATTTGAACGATTATACACACACATACACACACACACACACACACGAGTCGACGAAATTCATGGCAAGCAGCTCTGAGAATTTGATAGAATATGCAGTTTTCACATCACTGACATCACCCACATACACAGTTTGGCATTTTGGTAGATAATGATTCCTCCAAACTATGCCCACCAACAGTCGACCAATATTTTCGTTCCTCTGGTCCTGTTTCCTGGCATAGTTTGGAGGAATTAAGTAGACTCTTCCCTTAAATATTATCCCCATCTTTTCCTTCTTCATTTTGCTCCGTCACTCCGTACAAGGCAACTGGCTAGAACTCCTTTTACCCTTTACAATAATATGTATATTCCTTAAGATTTTATATCGTTTTACATTGTGATCATGACGTTATATTATGATTAGATTGTTTTTATTATTATTATTATTATTATTATTATTATTATTATTATTATTATTATATTATTATTAATATTATTATTATTATTATCATCATTATTATTATTATTATTATTATTATTATTATTATTATTATTATTATTATTATTATTATTATTATTTCTATTATAGCATCACAATATTACATGTATCATTATTACACATATTATTATCAATAATTTTATTTATATTATGATATTAGTCCTCTCACCAAGCCAAGGGTAAACACCAAGAGCTAAAATAAACACACAATGCCATCCCCCCTGAATAAATAAATAAATAATATATATATACAGTATACGTCTGTCTGTCTGTCTGCATGTGTGGGTTTGACTGCCTCTCTTCTTCACTGCCTCTAGGAGTATAAGAGAGGTGAGGGCATGGGTGGTCACGTTGGCTTGGCGTTGGTTGTTTACAAATGTATTCAAGCGCCATTGTGTTTTTGTCTTTTCTACGGGATACCCATCTTATCGTACCGAGAGAGAGAGAGAGAGAGAGAGAGAGAGAGAGAGAGAGAGAGAGAGAGAGGAGAGAGAGAGAGAGAGAGAGAGAGAGAGAGAGAGAGAGAGAATAATGTATAACTGGAATATTTGTGGATTTGAGAGAGTGAGAGATATTATAACGAATAACTTGAATATTTATGGATTTAAGAGAGAGAGAGGAGAGAGAGAGAGAGAGAGAGAGAGAGAGAGAGAGAGATGGGAATAAAAAATATCATACACACAGGTGTTCTGCAATCTCTCTCTATCCCACACACTCACACACACACACACACTCTCTCTCTCTCTGGCAGACATGAGGTAGTGAGGGTATCGGTGTGGTAAATCAGGAAGGGTCAACAACATCTTCATATCTTAAAGTAAAAGGCTAGAGGTGGCCAAATAAAAAAAATAAATAATAAAAACAATAAAAAAATACTACTACTACTACTACTACTACTACTAATAATAATAATAATAATAAAAATAAAAGTAATAAAAAATCAAATAACAATAAAATTAAAATAATAATAATAATAATAATAATAATAATAATAATAATAATAATAATAATAATAATATTAATAATAAATAATAATAATAATAATAATAATAATAATAATAATAATAATAATAATAATAATAATAATAATAATAATAATAATAAAATCTTCATAATTCACATACATACATACATATATATTTGTAAACAGGACGTGTAGTAATTCAGCCTGGGTAGTAATATGTTGGTTTTCACTCACGTCATCATTATTATTCATGTGAGTCAACAGGTTTGGTCCTGGCGTCAACACATTAATACCTTAGCAACGAGAGAGAGAGAGAGAGAGAGAGAGAGAGAGAGAGAGAGTGGGGGATGGAAGGAGAGAGAGTGGGTGATGGATGGAGGGGAGAAAGAGGGAGGGTTGGATGGGAGAGAGAGAGAGAGTGGGGGATGGATGGAGGGGAGAAAGAGGGAGGGTTGGATGGGAGAGAGAGAGAGAGAGTGGGGGATGGAAGGAGAGAGAGAGGGTGTGGGATGGGAGAGAGGGTGGGATGTAAGAGAGAGAGAGAGTGGGGGATGGAGGGGAGAGAGAGAGAGAAAAGGGGTAAGAGGAAGTATATAATACACTACAATTAATGGGGGGTTTAGTACTGTACTGTTATATACCTTTAGTACATTTGGTACATTTATAAATAAGTATAGATGGAATGGAACTTCTATCGCCAACTGTACATCACACTTGGAGGAGCTAAATTTTTGTGTGTGTTTAATCTGAGGTGATGGTATTGATGTTGTTGTTGTTGTTGTTGTGTTATTGTTGTTGTTGTTGTGTTGTTGTTGTTGTAGTGTTGTTGTTATTGTTGTAGTGGTGGTGGTGGTGTTCTTGTTATTGTTATTGTGTTGTTGTTG
>JAWZYT010001239.1:185000-200000 GCA_034508575.1 Petrolisthes manimaculis | reverse complement strand
ATACTCCTCTCTCTCTGTGTGTGTGTGTGTGTGTGCTATATAAAGTCAGCACGCACACCTTAACCCCAACCATACACACCCAGAATCCCAACGAGTAAAACAGATTATTAGAAAAAGCTTAATCAACATTCTGGACGACAAGACGTTTATAGGGTCAAGCTGCATTACACAACATTACTGACCTACATACAAAAACGTACAGATGGCTACAGAAATTCTAACACAGGCTATAATATTATGAAAAGAGAGAAAGTGTCATTATTCTGAAAGTATGCTGCATTGAATGGTCTACTATACCAACAAGTGACTAGTAGGTGATTAGGCCCTAGCAAAACAACAAGCCTAATAATAATAATAATAATGTTGCATTGCAGTTACTTAAAAAAAAGATCTTACATTACAAAACAACAAATGAAATAATATGTTGTGTTGCAGTTATATAGTTTTACATTACAAAATAACAAAACTAATGATAATAATGTCATGTTGCAGTTACATAGTCTTACATTACAAAACAACAAAACTAATGATAATAATGTCATGTTGCAGTTACATAGTCTTACATTACAAAACAACAAAACTAATGATAATAATGTCATGTTGCAGTTACATAGTCTTACATTACAAAACAACAAAACTAATGATAATAATGTCATGTTGCAGTTACATAGTCTTACATTACAAAACAACAAATGAAATAATATGTCGTGTTGCAGTTACTTAAAAGATCTTACATTACAAAACAACAAACCTAATAATATTGTTGTGTTGCAGTTACACAGTCTTACATTTTCTATATGTTGTTAACCCTCGAAAACAACAGTGCATGTGTGTGTGAGTATGAATTCTTGAGGCTAAAAGTACTACTCCCCCTGTCCTATATTAAAGGGAGAGTTTTTGTTGTTGTTGTTGGTGGTGGGGGTGGGGGTGAATTAGAAGGTTCTTGATTCCTCCAAACTATGCCAAGAAACAGAAGATCCCTAGGCTACCAGTAACATTAATTAAAGTAATCTGTTTCGTGGCATAGTTAGGAGGAATCAGTAACATTCCTATTTAAAGGGGGAAGTTTTGTGTTGGTAAATCTGAAGCAACTGAATCCTTCAAACTATTCCAAGCAACAGAACACCATTATTTTTGCTCTTCTAGTCCTATTTCCTAGCATACTTTGGAGGAATCAAGGCACTCCAATGTAACAAAAACGAATTATACGCCACCTTAAGAGGATAATATTTTTCTTTTGTTTTGAGGTAAATTAGGAGACTACTAATTCCCCCTCTTAAGTTAAATTTGAAGGCTATTAATTCCTCCAAACTATGTCACGTAACGTATGTCCTTAGGAGTGAAATTGAGGTCATCAGTTGCCTGGCATAGTTTGGAGGAATCACTATAACTCTCCCGTTAATTACGTTTAATGTAAGAATTTTTTTTGGAGAATGTCAAGGAATGTGAAGGTCGCAGAACGTTCACTCTTGCACACACACACACACACACACACACACACACATCTTTTTAATGGGAGAATTTTGTGTGTGTGTTTGTGTATGTTGGTTTTCTTTCACACACACACACACACAATCCAGTCAAATCTTTCTATCCAAAACACGTGCCTTCCTTCTCCTCCTCCCCTTCCTTCTCCTCCTCCCCTTCCCTCCCCTTTCTTTCCCCTCCTCCCTTCCCTCCCTTCTTTCCCCTCCTCCCTTCCTTACCCCTTCCCTCCCTATCCTCCCCTTCCTCCCTTCCTTCCCCTTCCTTCCTTTCTTTCCCCTCCTCCCTTCCCTCCCCTCCTCCCCTTCCTTCCCCCTCCTCCCCTTCCCTCCCCTTTCTTTCCCCTCCTCCCTTCCCTCCACTTCTGTCCTTCCTTCCTCCTTTCGATTACCTTCGTTCCATCCTTCCCTTTCTTTTCCTCCCTTATTCTTCATCCCTTCCCTACCTCTCCTTTTTTCCTTCCTTCTTCCTCTTCTTCTTTTCCCTTCTTCCTTAGTTTGTTTGCACCCCCTTCCTTACCTCCCTCCTTCCAATCTCCCTTTCCTCCCTCCTTCCTTCCTATCTCCTTTCTCTTCCCACCCCTTCATTCCTTCTTATATATCCCTTCCCATCCTTCCTTCCTTCCCTTCCCACATCTTCATTCCTTCCTCCCTTCCCTTCCCACATCTTCCTTCCTTCCTTCCTCCCCCTTCCTCCCTTGATTGAGTAGGTCCTCCCTCATGACCTTTGAGATGTCTGCCTGAATTAGCCCCTTCCCAGAACCTACCTAGTGTGTGTGTGTGTGTGTGTGTGTGTGTGTGTGAGAGAGAGAATGAGAGAGAGAGACTAGAGCCCCTTCCCAGAACCTACCTACAGTGTGTGTGTGAAAGAGAGAGAGAGAGAGACTGGGTATTAATTGCAACGTGTTTATTGGCGTGTAGTAGGTGTGTCTGTGTGTGTGTGTGTCAAGTGTCTGGGTGTGTGTCTGGCTGTGTGTGTGTGTGTGTGTCTGGGTCTCTCTCTCTCTCTCTCTCTCTCTCTCTCTCTCTCTCTGTGTGTGTGTCTGTCTGTGTGTGGTTATGTGTGTGTGTGTGTGTGTTACCATGATAGTAGTAGTAGTAGTAGTTTTGACAGACTCCCTAACAACAACAACAACAACAACAACAACAACAATATAATATTTATAATCATTAAAGAGAGTATTAGACAGACACGTGTTTGAAGAATGAGTGAAAGGTAAATAAATAGAGAGAGAGAGAGAGAGAGAGAGAGAGAGAGAGAGAAAGAGAGGAGGGAGGGATTCATTGTCCCTCCCTCCAGCCCTCCCTCACTCCTCCGGAAATTCCCATGTGACGTTCTCTCTCTCTCTCTCTCTCTCTCTCTCTCTCTCTCTCTCTCTCTCTTTCATTACCAACCTCTCTTCTTCAGTTCCCCCTCTTTCCCCTCCTCCCTCCTCCCTTTCCCCTTTACCTATTCTTATCCCTTCCCCATCACTGTCCCTTCTTCTCTTCCTCCCCTTCTCTCTCTCTGCTGATGACTGTTTGGCCCTTCCCCCTGCCTCACCGATTACTTCCCCCCACACATACACACATACACAGAACCCCTTCCCCTATCCTTCTGCCTTCTGTCTCACCCCACAAAACACACACATACATAGTTACATACACACACAGAGGCCCTTTTCCCATCACTCCTCCCCTCTACATTACCCCCCAACACACACACACACACAGAGGCCCTTCCCCCCATCACTCCTCCCCTCTACATTACCCCCCAACACACACACACACACACACACACCAGCAGAGATGTTTTATTGTGGTTGTTGTTGTTGTCTTCAGATGTGTAGCCAAGATGTCAACAAGGTTATGATTGTGACGTCAAATTGGCTCTGACGTCACACCGTGTGCCATGACGTCAATAGGATCATGACGTCACACCGTGTATCCGTGACGTCAATATGTTCATGACGTCACACCGTGTACCCGTGACGTCAATATGTTCATGACGTCACATCGTGTAGCCTGTGACGTAACATAATTGAGCTACAGCTGATTCCTCCACACTTTACCACGGAACAAACCCAAACAGCATATAAGTAACATGGAAAGTTACTGTAATATTATAAATTATATCCTGGCATAGTTATGAGGAATCAGTAGCCCTCTAATTCACTATAAAGATAACGTATCAGTTTAAGACTTCGTTATAATTACACCATACCTATTTGTTTTACCTTGAGAGAGAGACAGATAGAAAGAGTAAATAGAACATGTTAAGTTACCGGCTATATAATTATCATATAAAATCGTATGATATCTGAAACTATATATTCCTCCTAAACATATAATTATAATATATTAGCTAACCTGTATAGAGATGAGAAGGGGAGGGGGGCAGCGACCATGAGTTGCCTACACACAACACAACACAACACAACACACCAAGCTTGTTAACTTACTGAACTCACTCCAGGAAATGCCCAATTGTGTGAGAGAAAGAGAGAGGGAGAAAGAGAGAGGGAGAGAGGGGAGCCTGTGATACTTGAGAGTGAGAGAGAGGGGAGCCTGTGATACTTGAGAGTGAGAGAGAGGGGAGCCTGTGATACTTGAGAGAGAGAGTGAAAGAGAGAGAGGAACCTGTGATACTTGAGAGAGAGTGAGAGAGAGAGAGAGAGTGAGAGAATAGCCTGTGAAACTTGTGAGACCCCGAGACTATTGAGTGAGGCTTCTTTACTGTCTCATTAGAAATCATAATAACATAGATTGTTGCAACAATGAGTCGAAATTCTCCTCAAACAGATAAACACGTGTTAACTTTGATATTATGCTATACACTATGTTAATTATTATGTTATAGTCCTTGTCTTAATTAATTAAAGGAAAAGTATATTATATGCATGGGTAAATATGGAGCAAATGATTCCTTCAAAGTTGTTCTCTCTCTCTCTCATTATTGATTATATTAGACAGGCTGAGAGAATGGGAAGGAGAACGTACTGTATGAGAGAGAGAGAGAGAGAGAGAGAGAGAGAGAGAGAGAGGGGGGGGGATAAAAAGAGAGAAGAAAGATTGAAGAAAATGAGAGGGACAGAGCGAGGTGATAAAAGAGAGAAGACAGAATGAAGAGAGAGATAGAGAAAGAGACTTTTTTTTAGACTATTCTAGATAACGTATACGTATAGGCTACATACATACATTCTTGTCTTATCACATAGTTGTCCCAGTGTGTTATCTGATTCACTCATCATCAATCTCTTGGTCACAGTTGGGAAAGAACCATAAGAATTTAACCAGTACAGTCGCGGTTCAAAGTTCATAGTCTCTGGTTTGAGAGGAAGATAAATAAAAAAAAATGAAAAACAGGATGCGAGAGGAAGAAGTAAATGGTGCCGAAGCATAATAATAATAATAATAATAATAATAAAACCTTGATGAATATGTATCCACTATTTTACAAAAAAGTGGATTAAGTTATATTTTACTCGTATAATAAAGGTGAAAAGGAGCCCATCATATCTTAATTTTATCTTAATTATCACATAGTTTCCCCCTATTTGACTTGTGTTATCAGGAGCAATTAACCCCCCGGCTAGATGATAACAACAAACCTTTAAAAATATATGTAGGCTACAGAGAGAGAGGGAGGGAGAGAGAGAGAGAGAGCTAGAGAGAGAGATTAACTATTGTATCCAATGTATCCGGGTCGTGCCTTATATTATGCTTAGACGTGTCTCGGTTGTATGTATGTGTGTACCATGGCATGTGTACGTATGTATGTAGGCTATGTATAATTGTATTCTCAAGCTCACACTACCACGCAGCTCCACACGCCATACCCTCCTCAAGATCGACCACACACACACATGAGCATAAACGGGATTAAAAAAATACCTTGGATACCATTTAAATTATTATTATTATTTATTTTAAGACTGGCTCAGGTCCGAATATAGGCGTCAAAAGTCAAAGCCTTTAAACATACTGCCTGAATGGCCACATACACTACTAAATCACTCCCGGGCCCCTACGTTTATAAATACCGTGAAATAGTTGTTTACGAATAAGCCTAGCTACTTTCTGATTTATGATCCTACTCTTATTTATGGCCATCGGTTATTTGTGCCCCAAATAATTGTATGATGCGGCCAAGATCTAGACAGTCTGTCTAGATCTTGAGCAGACCTGTGTAGGTTATGTTCACTCCACATTATCAAATAAGAATAAATGAGGTTTCCAGAACTGTACTTAGGTTTTTATGACTAAAATTATAAAACAATTGACTGTTATAATGATTTTATTACAATATTTAACAAGATGTTATAATTAATAATATATATCAATGTTGAAAACAAAAACAATATGGACCAAACACAGGAACTACTGTATTTCTTTATCATAGCAGAAGCCATAATAGATAAGTTGCTTTAAGCCTTGATTTATATACCCAGCATAATATTGTACAACACTTGTCTTCCTTCCTGCATTACTCACCTCACTTGGCACTTGGCATTCTTACCTAATATTGACTCATGGATTGAAGTTAATATTATACCTCCCCTCAGTATTGGTATCATCTCAATCCACAACTTGTAATTCCACTCACATACAATTGTATAAAGATGAAAAAGTGGCAATACAAGGGTAGTGTGGGAATTCAGGCAAGTGTACCTAAACTGTATTCCTTTCAATGCAAAAATCATCATGCAAAGCAATCAAGAAGCTGACTTACTGATGAATATGATCTGTTCATATCTTACCTACAAAGGCTTTTATAGTATCATAGAATGAAGATGTACAAAACATGAAAGTTACTACAGTACTGTACTGGTAGTGCAACTACATTGAAACTATAATTGTTAATAACAATACAAAAATGTTAAGCAAGAGTGTGATAGCCTCCTTATCATTATTATATATTAATGTATTTGTTTAATAAATATTCATGCAACTGCTGTGTCTTTGTTACTACAGTATCTCATCAATAATTTAAATCATGGCAACACTGAATGGTAGTGGTTATAAAAACAGCTTAATCTCTCTCCACCATATTTTTGTTACTGTGAAGAGGACGAGAGAAAGCTGCTTCAAACCTGGAATACAAGCTAATGACTCTTGACTTGTTCAGTAATATTTCTGTTTAAAAATTGTAATTCAAACAGGTAAATAATACTTACTCAAAGAATCTGACATGATGAAGAACCTATACAGTACATCCAAGGATTTCCAAATTTGGAAAGATAATTAATTTTTTCTATTACCAATGATCCGCAATAAGAGTGACGTAAAAGCAATATATACTGCAAGCCTGATGGATGCGTCACTCTTACTAAAAAAAAAAACTCAGATGCTGGGCTGGATGACACTGATACACGAGGGCACCATAACACCAGGCAAGTCTAGAATGGAAACAAAAATTAACTGTAAGCAGACACCCAATCCTAGTCAAAATAAGCACAAACTCCAAGACTTCTGTTATCTAAGAGGACACTTATATATTTTGCTTGTACAGTAATGTCATATTGTTTAGACTAATATGTGCAGATGCTGTATACCTGTACTTTATTTACACTTTACAGTAACAATAATATCAAAGTTTTCATGTGCTTAGATGAACCTCTTTCAGATCATAATTACAAAAATACTGAAGGGGAACTTTAATGAGGTAATACAGACAGACAGACAAACAAACTGAGATCATACTATCTTCCTGTCCTCTTGCCTTGCAGTACAATGTTCTTCGTTGATATTCCTGGCATCTATCTGCATGATCCGGTGTTGTGACCTGCAAGGTATTATACAGTACGGGTAATGCATTTTTGAAAAAAAAGCCTTCGGGGTTTATTTCAGGAAGTTGTATATGACTGCACAGAATATAGCTGCCCATTTAAGTTACATACAGTTTTGGTACATTTGAGTGCCTTGATTCCTTCAAAGTACAGTATGCCAGGAAACAGGACCAGATTCACAAAACTAATGCTGGTCGCTGGTCTGTTGGTTGGAATACTATGGAGGAATCAGTTACAGTACTCCAGATTTACCAATACTGTACTAGCTACTTTAGAGCTCTGTAATCATTGAAACACTAAAGTACACAGTAAAAATTACTGAACTGAGCCATCTTACCTTCTATTATACTGATGATTTCCATTTTTGCAATATCCACAGCAGTTTTCTCTGCAAATATTATCATTAAAACAACAATTGTACTAAAGTAGTGTAGTTCATTCCTATTCAGATGTATAAGTTAATTGCAATACTGTATATGACTTTAGAAATCTTGGGGTTAACTTCATGATCATTAAAAAATAATAGATTCTTAAATAATACTAAAGGCAGTGTCCAGAAATTTAATTAGGATCTTTACTCGTATGTCTCTATTGTCTAGGACCTTATTTTATACAAATTTCTGGGCTATTAATATTACTAGATACAGCATGACAAAGGAAGTACATTAAACTATTAAACTATAACAAAGGTAGGACATTGGGAAATATTATTTACCAAGCACAACACTGTATATCTATGTAAAGACAATGGGATATAATATTTAACAGATACAGTATAACAAAGGAAGGACACTGTTACTTGTGTCATCATGAATGGTGAGGTCAGGACACTTTGCCAACAGCTCCTTCATCACTTCCACATCACGGCTCCCGGCAGCCCAGTGCACAGCAGTTCTCCCTGCATCAATTATTAAGGTCTTTTTTTGACTGAGCTGGAAATCCTGCACTTATCATAAGGTCTTTTACCACATCAGACTACAATATTATTTGGTACAGTATTTAATTTATCTCCAAAATATCCTACACAAACATCATATATTGTTTGACTAATATACTGTAAAGTATGTATGTTCACCGTAACAGATAATAAAACTGATAGTAGCTAACAAGTCTAAGGTTATGATCCATATTCTAATCATTCCAACATATTTCTTTCTAGAAAAAATTCCTCTTTAAAAAGACTAAATAGTTTATGAACAATGCTATTTTAAGTCATAAGCACAGGTATATTCTATTATCATTATTTATAATGATTTATTATTTTTTATTATTGATTATCTGCCTCGATCTTCACTGACCTGTCTCGTCTTGAAGATTGACGTCTGCCCCAGCATTAAGGAGTTTGGTCACCATGCTCACCTGACCATTTCTTACTGCCAACATGAGAGCAGTGTAGCCTGAAATAAAAGTACAGTACAGTATAGTTTGTCGAAACTAAATAGATGTACAGTATAGGCTTTGTTGAGTGTGACTTTCTCTGAGTGTTTTGCCTAGCCAGCTTGCCAGGGTTAAGGGGAGATTCTTTTGTAGGTAAATTGGAAGGTCTCTGATTCCTGCTATCTATGCCACAAAACAGATCCAGTATCAGTGCCATTGAGGGCATCTGTTTACTGAGATAGTTAGGAGGAATCACTAGTCTTCCAATACACCAACAAAAGAATGTTGGTGGTAAATCTGGAGCGAGTGATTCCTCCAAACTACTTTATTTCAAGCAACAGGATTCCATTTTATATTCATTGCTTCTGTGTCCTGGAATACTCATACTGTACTTTGGAGGAATCAAGGCATGCACTCCACTGTACCAATAAGTAGGCACAATATACCCCATTAACATCATTACAGTTGCACCACACAGATAGTTATTCCCTCACACCATCTACATAATGTACAGTACAGTATACCATAAAAAAATGTACGGTGTTTTCTTCACTAACCTTTTTCATCCTGAGGATTGACTTTGGCACCATTATCGATGAGTTTGGTGACCATTTTAACATCCCCGTTCCTCACAGCCAACATAAGAGCAGTGTAACCTGAAATATAATATGTAAATTTATCACATCATCTACCTCACTTATAATATACAGTACTGTACTGTATTTCACTTTTATACGCTTCCATATGAAACTGGAAATAGATTTGTAGGCTTAACACATCATCTGTCTCAATACAATACAATATAGGGTATTTGTGATTGATTCTAGTATTATACACTTCCATATTAAGTTGAGAGTAAAATATTGAGAGGACGAGGAATAATTAAGATACATAACAGTGCATATCTCATTAAGGGGAGCAATTCTCTTTGGTAAGCTAGAGGGCTACCAAATCCTCCAAGCTATGCCAATAAACTTATCCTCTATTAGAAACATTGATATGAGTTGTTTCCGGGGATAGTTTGGAGGAATAATTAGCCTTCCAGTTCACTCAAAAGAGGTAGTTTCTCCCAATAATGTGACAGATGGGGCTGTATGCAAGAACATCCATGGTGCTAATAACAGCTCGGTACTGGTGTGATGGCTCCATAGACAAATAACAGAGCCATAGTATTGTTACCACACCATCATCAACACCACCATAAACTCATGGACTCACTGTTGTTGCTCTTGATGTTGATGTCGAAGTCGCCGCGCTTAATGAGGGCGTCTACAATGGTTGGGTGGTTGTAGTAGACTGCTTTGTGTAGGACCGTGTACCCTGTCACAATATTTACATTTATGTAACACTTAGAGGAAATACACAATAATTGACATATAAAACTGTAATGCTTAATGTCTGATACTTAATTTTAAAATGCTCATGACTGAAATAATTTAGGATCAGTAGAAAATAGAAAATTGTAGAACATGTGCTCCAGTCAGCATTAATATAGATGTAATTGTAACTCAAGTTGGTGCAGTCACTAACAACATTATCAATATATTTAAAACATGATACATTCTGGAATAAAAAATGTAGGCCTTATGTGACATTCAGTTAGCTCTCATTCTCGTACAAATTTGTATGAGTTTCAATAAGTCATGCGTTTCCATTTTTGTGACAAGTAAACATGAGTATTTGTAAAATGTGGTACAATATTACCATCAGGAAATGAAAGTGTCACGATGGCAGCCAATATTCTCTATCATTTTGAATTTTGCAAGTCACCATCCAGGTAGCACTGTCTATCATCTCAGTCTAGGGGCCATAATTGTATCAAAATATTTTATTCATTACAGTACAGCATTTTGCTGTAATATTTTAGCTAAAGGACAAATTCTGCAACTAACAGTAACTTGGGTGGTACAGATACCTCTTCCCAATCTGTCTGTAAAAGTGAGAGCTTAATTGTAAATATTTACAGTATAAACAGGACACATTTTTCCCACCTTCAATCTGCTGTATGTTTGGGTCACCTCCATTACTGAGTAAATACTTGACTACTTCAATATGACCCCAGTATGTTGCTACAAGAAGAGGTGTGACACCTGTGGTGAGGGAGAGAAAAATGTATAGTACTATACAGTATTGTACAATATATCCAAAGACCAGTTAATGTAATATGTAAACCAGTTCATCATTTATCATAACAGCAAGGTGACACATGATAAAGTAAATGGGTACTGTAGCATACTTGGACTACATTTGGTGACTGGAAAGGGAAAGAATTTTGACAAAAACAAATTACAAATGATAAAATTCTAACACAGTGATAAATGTTAATGATGATAATGATGGTACCATTATTATTTGTAGTACTGTACGTAGAATAAAACTTACCCCAGGAAGTCTGAATGTTGATATTACAGCCACTATTTACCAAGTGATTCACAATCTGCAAATCTCCATTCCGTGCTGCTAGGTACAGGGCCGAGTAATCTGGTAAATCATTGATAAATAACATTACAACTAATTCTGTACACACAAATCACAAAATACATACCAAAATACCAAATATATACCTTATTCACATTACAGTACTTGAAGATATTAACATAACAGTGCAATCTATACTTTGGCCACACATATATTTCATAAGCCTATACAGTAGATAGCATTAGTTCACATGAAGATACAATAATTTGATTTTATTGAAGACTCTGCTTACTTGTTTTTGGTGTTACAGCATCTACATCAGCTTTGTGCTCCAGAAGAGTCTTTACAATTCGAGAGAACCTATTCCATGCTGCTAAAATGATGGATGTATAACCTGTAAGAGATATATAATATTATTTTAAGTAAAAAATAATGGCAATACAAGAGTACCCGGTAACCTGCAAACCAATTATTGTCAAGAAAAATGAAGACAATTAACACAATTTGTTCATACACTCAGGCATAGTTACATTTTCACCCCATCATCATCATTGTCATCATTGGGAGACATAGTGTATGCCTGGCAGTACTTTGCCACACCTAGGTTATGTCATTCTTGGGATCTCTCTGAGTAAGCTTCCACACAGACACCCTTCCCAACCCCTGCAAGACATTATTTATATGGAGATAAATTGCAATCCCAATCTCAAGAGGTATATAGATGTCTAATAATGACTAAGAAATACAGACACAAAATGAGATCAACCTACCTATATGGTAGCTCCCTGGAGAAGTGAAGCATCATGAATAAAAATATAACACACTAGTTTACAAAAGTTGTACACAAATATTGACAAAACTGTAGAATGATTCCAATTTACTGTACAGTACTTTAAAAATAAAATTTGGAAACATACTTAATGTTATAAAATAAGATCAAATCTTAAAAGTTGAGCAACTGAATTCATATAGACTATAAAAAATTAATATTAATATACTGTATTTCAACTTAAAGATTATGCAACTTTCTTTTATCAGTTGACAAGCCATAAGGAAATACGGTAATTTTCTTCTGTCAGTGATTAATGCAATTAGTTTTGGCTTACAATATAATAGCTGAAATAACTATGGAATGGTTAAGGTAGGCAGAGTGTATTTATGACTAGGTTAAAAAAAACACCATAGTAGACCCTAGGCAGACTCACCTCCCTTAGTCATGATATCAGGGTCAGCGCTGTTGTTGAGTAAAAGTTCCGTACACTCCACATTGCCGTTAACAACACAGAGGAGAAGGGCACTCCAACCTGTACACCAACATACCATAAAGAAAATATAAGGTTAGTGTTTACAGAAAGTGTAGTCGTGGCACATAGTCCTTGCAAACCAGGGTGTATGGGAAAGTCTGTTCAAGGACTGTGTGCTGCGACTGTACATGGTTGAGATAAAAATAAGATTAGTATATAGCTATACAGTAGTAAGCAAGGATAGTGAAAAAATACTGAAAATTAATAAGAAACTCTAACACACATACACTGATACACAAGAGGATTATTTGATTCAAAATAAAAGAGGACCGCACTAGGCCTGAGAGACCCTGTAGACGCGGTGGGATGAGGGAGAAGGTGATATATAGAGAGAAGGGACAGCAAACATGACGGAAATAATAATATACACGTTAGATTAACTAACCAGACCAACTCTTGTGATTAACATTGGAGTCGTATTCTTCAACCAATTTGTACACCAAGTCTGTGTCGTTTTTCTCAGCAGCCCACAGGAGAGCAGTGTAGCCTTTCTTCTTCCCTGTAAATAAAATAAAAGTATGAGATTGATTTTAATGTGATTGTCAGTGTAGCCTTTCCTCTTTCCTATAAAAAATAATTAAAAATACAAGATTGATTTAATGTGAGAAAAAAATTAGTGCAGCCTCTTCCCTATAAATAAAATATAAATACAAGATTGATTTAAAGTGACAAATCAGTGTAGTCTTTCATATTCCATGTAAATAAAAGAAAAGAAAAAATAGAAGATTTATTTAACGTGACTATAATCCATTTTTGATTAGGCTACCCTGCTGAAATAAATCAAATGGGTTGTGGGGCTACATTTAATTTCTCGTTTATATATTTTTAGATAAACGTATAACAATCTATGACAAATTAGGTCTTTCATCAACTTGTCCCACAAAATGAACAATAAGAACAGGAAAGATAAACAGTATATGTACAGAAACTAAGAGTCAGTATACCATAATAATATAAAGTCTCGTACAAAACAGCTGATTTAGACAGGCCATTGTTTACATTATAAAGAGCAACTTCGGTAACTATGGATTCGGTTTGTAGATTTGCCCACAACTTACAAACTCGGCACTGTCTTATTTTAAACTGTTTCTTTATAATACTGCAGCTTCATTATTTTACTTATTAGTCTGCTGAATTGCCCAAAACTTACAAACTCGGTGCTATCCTTTTATAAACTGTTTTTTCTATAATTCACAGCTTCATTATGTTATTTAAATTAGTCTTGTGTTATAATATGCTTTTAATTAGGGTATATCACCATTATTTCACAGCTTCAGCAGTACTGTTATTACGCCATACTGTAGCTGCTAAATTATTAACTTTAATATGGTATGTATGTACTATATCACTTTCATCACGCAAGTATAAATCCTATTGTTTCTATACTTTCTTTCTGTGTCCTCCCTACTTCCTCTCTCTATCTATTTGTCTTAATTGCCCTCCCTTCATATCCCAACTCTTTCCATAATTCCCTCCCCTCTTTCATTTTCTCTCCTCTCTCATTTTCCTTTCTTACATGGGTAACATTCCCTCCATATCCCAGCTCTTTCCTTCTTTTTCCTCTCCTTCACTTTCCTTAATTCCTTCCCTACGTAGCCTATTCCCTCCATATCCAAACCTTTTCCTTCCCTTTCCTCTCCCTCCATATCCCAGCGACTGTTTCACCCCCCTCTCTTCCTTCTCATTTTCCTTCCTTCCTTCCCTGCTGCCTAGCGTAGTATGAGTAAAGACAACTGTACCGTACCTTCGTTATTATCCCTTGCATATTTCCTAATCTTACTGCTCCATCAAGGCGTGTTACTCAATTATTAAGTGTCTAGCTCCGTTTCTGGGTTATCATTCCATCACAGTAATTACACACACACACACACATACACACAGAGAGGAATAAAAAAAAAGTGTGTGTGTGGTATGACTCGTCCTCATTTGTACCTTCCTTATGCACTTGTCTGAGTTGTCTCTACTGTTCATTTATATTTCTCTCTACGCACATGTCACTTGTCTCCCCCCCCCTCTCTCTCTACTAAAACAATTACCCCAGTCAATCGAAATAACTAAGCATGCAGAGACACTGAAACCAAATATTAAAATCAGACAAAACTCGGCCTTCACTATTAATACCCCTGACCTTCCCTACCAAGTCCTGCCTGCATTCCACACAATACAAACCACATATGTTTTCGACCCCAAAGTATACTTGAGTAGGCTACGAGGAAGTGAGCGCTTAAGGGCATTCTTTAACTCGAGCTTGGTGGTAAATTAGGGAGGCTACTGATTCCTCCAAACCATGCCAGGGAACACCAGATCCTTTCTTCTTCGTGTGTTTCCCAGCACAGTTTGGAGGAATCAGTAGCCTTCTAGTTTACTATAACAAGAGATCGAGTCATCCCTTAACTACACACACGTGCGTTAAGGTCCAATGTTGCCAATTCATCAGTTTATTTATGGATGCAAATTCAGTTTACTTATTATTATTATTTTTATTGAAATGAAAATGCACGGTGATGATTTTTTAACCTACAGACAACCACCTGACATGTTTCAATATAGGCTACATACAATTCACGACGCATTCTCAGCCAGTGGAGGTTTTTTGGTGTGCAATAATTTACACCGTAATATTCGCTACATTGACAACCCTGGCGCCAC
>JAWZYT010001239.1:107500-180000 GCA_034508575.1 Petrolisthes manimaculis | reverse complement strand
GAGAGAGAGAGAGAGAGAGAGAGAGAGAGAGAGAGAGAGAGAGAGAAATAAGGAATAGTTGAAATAGCTATGTACTGTACTTGGATGTATATAGTTGAACATGTATGGGATGATGAGAGTTGTCGTGTAATGGTTCCTGGTTTAACCTTTTTATTGTGACAGGATATCCTGCACCAATAACATCCGTGTACGTCTGTTTTCTCCCACGCTCGTTACCCTCTACAGTCACTCACTACCACGAACAAAGGGGACTAAGAATGTGATGAAATACACTTGTGCTCGTATCCCTCTACGAACACCACCACCGACAAATATAAGACATTAAGAAATACACTTGCGCTCGTATCCCTCTACAATCACTACCAAGAACAAATTATGAAATACTTGCGCTTGTATCCCTCTACAATCAATTACCACCAAGAACAAAAGTGACTAAGACATCTAGGAAAATACATATATGCGAAGAAAAGTGACTAAGAAAAATTAAATAAACATGAGCTCATTATAGTCTACAATTACTACCGCCATAATTTATGATCTCTCTCTCTGTTGCGGCGCCTAATAATATCAATCAATCAGTCCTCGTTTTCCACACTCCTTTTTCTTTAAACCACGTGCATCAAACAAACATATATGATTAGCCTGCCTTCGAGCTCGGGCGGTAAATACTATAAACAAATGACCTATTATTGTCCATTATAAGTCAAAGGGTAGATCAAATTTTACCTGTGTTCGAACATTGTTAATAAATAAGGTTCTAAGTCAATTATTCAGGTCACTAGATAGAGCCTTAACAAACAGACAAACGGACAGACAGATGTGACCAAGACTATAAACCTTAATGGATTATTTCTCTTGTTGGCAAATTGGAAGGCTACTGCTGCTTCCCCCAAAGTATAGCCTACAAGTAAACAGACTCCCTCAATGGTACTAATAGAGTGTCTGTTTCGTGGCATAGTTTGGAGGAATCAACAGAGGCCTTCCAATTTACCAACAAAAGAATCTCCCCTTAATAATAATAATAATAATAATAATAATAATAATAATAAATCTTCCCTCACATACGACTAAGCACAACATCAAGCAAACATTTCTAAGGTGATGTCAAAGTGAGATCAATCGAATGTCTAGCGTCTTTTACTAATAATGAAATCAATGGATAAAGCTTAATTTGTTATCGTGTGCGGTGTGGATCCAAATTACTTACTTATTTACTTATTAGAATATTACGACACATTGGATCCCACATCATGATCTCAAATAACCACTCTTTCAATCCCCCAACCCTCGATCCCTTCCTCCCTCCCTCCCTCCCTTCTCAAAGTAAAAAACAAACCAAAAACACAACAGCTATAGTCCCTTGTAATTATCCACCCTCCAACACAAACACTGATTCATTCACACACACACACACGTACACAAAATAGTCTCCCCAACTTGAACTTAATTCTCACAAAATATTCCCCCACTTACAAACACTTCATACACATCAATATTCTCACTAACAAACACTTCGCACAGACTATTCTCCCAAACTCGTGCCCTCAAAAAAAAAAAAAAAAAAAACACTTCACACACATCAATATTCTCACTAACAAACACTTCGCACAAATTATTCTCCCAAACTCGCTCGTGCACCAAAACAAACATTTCACACACAAATATATTTTCCCTATACAAACACTTGACACAAAATAGTCTCCCTATACAAACACTTCACACACAAAATAATTCTCTCCATCTCGTGCCTGGACAAACATGTACAGTTGTCCAAGAAAAGACTGCAACCAAATTTGCTGGTGTGTGGCAATGTCTGGCAGCTGCTCCAAAGTAAACACTCGTATTTTATCAATGGATCACTCAGAACCTACAACATTGATAAACAACGAGTGTTTACTTTGGAGCACCTGCCAGCAGGTATTGCCACACACCAGCAAATTTGGTTGCAGTCTTTTCTTGGGCAATTGTATAGTACTTGAAAGAACAGCAGCTCCTTCCGTCCTTCCTTCCTTTCTGTCTCTTGCCTCGCCTCGGCCGTTAGTGTCAAAAGATCACACAGGAAGAAGCTGAGGAAGGGAGGAGAGAACTGGGAGAGGTTGGAGGGAGGTAGAGAGGGAACTGATAGAGGCTGGAGGGAGGGAGAGAGGGAACTGGGAGAGGCTGGAGGGAGGGAGAGAGGGAACTGGTAGAGGCTGTAGGGAGGGAGAGAGGGAACTGGGAGAGGCTAGAGGGAGATTTAGAGGGAATGGGAGAGGCTGGAGAGAGAGAGAGGGAGGGAAGGAAGGAGGGAGAAATGGGTTTGTCCTTCATCTTTAACTAACACTAATTCCCACATGCTTAATTTTCGCATTGTGCAAATTCCTACCCTGCCATCACTTACTTTACACACACCACTGAAAATGAAACAAATGAAAGTGAGTGTGCGTGAGACTTGGGTTGGGCGGCGACACTATGAAGAGAGAGAGAGAGAGAGAGAGAGAGAGAGAGAGAGAGAGAGAGAGAGAGAGAGAAATAAGGGGTTTGCATGTTCAACTCAAGTGAGAAGTCGTGCAATTTAGGAATAATGTATATCCAGTGTGCCTGTTGCTGCTTCCTGTCTCTAACACTCCCTTGTTCTCCTTTCATGTCTAGAACGGGAGGGAGTTTTTTTTTATTATGGTTGATTGATTGATGGATATTAGGCGCCGCAACATCGAGGTCCTATAGCGCCAAAAAAAGGTGATAGAGAGGTGTGGCAGCAAGCAGGAAGGAAATAAAAAGAAAAGAGGGACAGTTGAAGAACTGAAAGATGGGAACCATTTACTTGGCATTTAGTCTAGTGTCTCACTAGCGACCTTCCTAGCATGGGAAGCCCTCTCTCCAAGAAATCGGGGCAGAGCAGGGGCCGGAGCCCCCTCTAGTCTAGCTCGCCAGGTCTCAGAGACACACAAACCCACCACCACGTCAAGGTGGTTCCCGTTAGTTTTTTTTTTTTTTATAATGGATTCTTGGGGCTGTATTTAAGGGAAGGCTATATATACTTTTACTTTTGATACAATAGAGCTCTTCGATTCCTCCAAAATATGCCAGCAGGAAACAGGACCAGCTTAATTAACAAAGATAATGGTGACCTGTTGCTTGAAATAGTTTGGAGGAATCATTATCTCCAAAAATGCCAAAACTATATATATCCTCCCCTTTACGATGGCGTGGAAACGGTGCCACGACTCCATCAACAAACACACAAACAAACAAACAAACAAAATCAGAGTAATCGTATCGGTACTATGCCTTCGTCAATACCACGGATGTTCTTGCATACAAGGTAAAAAGAAAGAGAGGTACCCTCACCCTTACCCCCGCACGCAGATCCTGTGATGTCAGTGATTATATCAAAGCAAACGGAGCTCAGTATACTAGTGGTTCACGTGAGTGTGAGACTTGAGTCGAGATATCTCGGTGGTGTTGACTGAGCTTCACATCAACCCTGAACCTACAGTCTGGATAATCTGTGACGTCATGCGCAGAGCAGACACATTTTCGCTTCACCCCCCTTTGATGTGAAACTATCTTACATTTCCTTTTACCTTGCTTGCATAGACCTCAAAGTTGTACCGTTGTATATCTGGACCTAGAGTTATTATTTTGACATACACGTGTAGTACAAGTATTAATTAATGGTTAATTATATATAAAGGTTTTCCTGTGTTTGGTTAGGTGTATATGTGTATGTATTTTGTGTATTACCTTCCTTCTATTGTAACACATATATACTGTACAGCCACAATCAAATAGCCATCGACACTTTTCTTCCATCATAGTAATTATCTTGGTAATAAAGAACAACACGTGTATGATTTTGCAGCACCTCATAATAATAATAATTGAGGGGGGTTGAGTTGACATAAGGTGTTGTTGTATGATTATATTTTGATATGATACTGATTTATTTGCACGATGGAAGGAAAGTGTTGGTGGATATTTGAATATGGCTGTACAGTTGCCCAAGGAAAGACTACAACCAAATGTACATAACAGGTTCTAATTATGTTCTGGTAGGCCTAGTTTTTTTTTTTATCCTTGGTTTTGGATTGTTCTTATTGGTTGTCTCTCTCTTCTATCTATACTTCTCCATCGTGTAAAAGGTTATTCCTGGCATAGCGGTTGATTGATTGATATTAGGCGCCGCAACAACGAGGTCATATAGCGCCAGAAAAAGGTGATAGAGAGGTGTGACAGCAAGCAAGAAGGAAATAGGAAGAAAGGCGGGGTGTTCATTCTTCCTCTTCACCCATGCAACACTCTTGGTCCTCTGAGTCTAGGCTATACTTACACTCGTGATACGTAATTCCTGACCAGAGACGAACGGCAGGCACCACACATACCCTGTATTCGAACTCAGCCTCTATAGGTGTACTGGGTGGGGAAATGAGCAATACCAGGCGATTCGAAGCTTTCTGCTCCTCACATTCTGGTCAGAAATTATGTATCACGAGTGTACTTATAATTCCTCCAAGCTATCCCAGAAAGCAGACCATCTCAATGTTAATAATAGAGGAACTGTTTTCTGGCCTAGTTTGTAGCAATTTGTAACTACACGTCTTCATCAACACGAAAGTCTCCCCTTTACTGACCATACTTAAACCTCTTTCTCGGTCGTCATCTTTTTTTAATTCTTTAGCTGTCCCTTCTTCGTTTCCTTCCTTCTACAGTATTTCC
The DNA here is from genome assembly GCA_034508575.1 of Petrolisthes manimaculis. Classification (NCBI taxonomy): domain Eukaryota; kingdom Metazoa; phylum Arthropoda; class Malacostraca; order Decapoda; family Porcellanidae; genus Petrolisthes; species Petrolisthes manimaculis. Next base: position 175,302 of record JAWZYT010001239.1, on the reverse strand, counting down.
TTCTAGTTTGCTGTCCCACCTATCTGTCACCTTCTCCATTGACTTCCTATCCTTCTATTTCCTCCCTTCATACCTATCTATCACTTTCTCCCTGTCCCTCCTTTCCTTCTAATTCCTTCGTTGGTGATTGTTATCCTCCTTTCCTTGCATTTCCTTCCTTGGTGCTTGTTATCCCTCCTTTCCTTCTATTTCCTTCCTTGGTACTTGCTATCGCTCCTTTCCTTCTATTTCCCTCCTAGGTGCTTACTGTCCCACCTAACTATCACTTTCTCCCTGTCCCTCCTTTCCATCTATTTCCTTCCTTGGTGCTTAATGTCACACTTATAATCTAACACCTTCTCCCTCACCGAATTAACAGAATCTTCAACCATGAGGCCTTGCAAGACGTATATACGATCTTCACTCATCCTCAAAATAAAATCAACAAAATCTTGCTCGTGTGTTTCTTTCCTGTCATCACCACAGCGTTACATGCAGTCACTCTTTTAATAGCTTACATATAATAATTGGAGGGCGTTAAATTCACAGCCATAACGTCATGTCATTCAGTATTGTGACAGGATGCGTGACTACTATGTGTGTGTGTGTGTGTGTGTGTGTATCTGTGTGTGTGTGTGGTATAAAGTACAGTTTGTATTTGTTTTGAGGGGAGGGAAGGGGAGGGTGTGTGTGTGTGAAGCGTGAGTACTCTCTGTGTATGTGTGTGTGTGTGTGTGTGTCATAAGTAATATAAAATGCAGTTTGTTTTCTTTTGGAGGAGGTGTGTGTGTGTATGTGTGTGTGTGTGTGAAGCGTGAGTACTCTATGTGTGTGTGTGTATGTGTGTGTGTGTGTCATGAGTGATTATATAAAGTACAATTTGTTTTCGTTTTGAGGAGTGGAGTGGAGGGTGTGACGTGGACCTTTCATCTTAGATAATGCAATGAGTTTTGTTTATATTTTTCTCCACATACCAACGCTAAATGCCCAACACGCAGGCTTTTTATATATCTTTAACACACACACACACACACACACACACACACACACACACACATACACACGATTCTGTTATATAAAGTACACACTCAGGCCTAAGCACTAGCTGTTAATTATTTTGTTTTTGTGTCTATCTATGGGACATACGTAATAAGGACCAGAAGGTAAAGAAAGTTACGAAATGCATATAAGACTATAAAACACACCGAATGATTTTAATAATGAGAGAGAGAGAGAGAGAGAGAGAGAGAGAGAGAGAGAGAGAGAGAGAGAGAGAGAGAGAGAGAGAGAGAGAGAGAGAGAGAGACACGTGTTTTGTTCACATGACACTCATCCTGACTTAATGTTCCTCTTCTCGGTACTTACAACTACTAATACTAATACTACTACTACTAATACTGCTAATGCTACTACTAATACTACTACTAATATATATACTACGGTTGGTCCAGTCTATTACATTAAATAAGTTAGTTTTTTTTTTATCTATCAGTTAAAGTTGGATGAGTCATTGCTTCAAATAAAAAGGATCGAACTGAAATGATTTATTAGGCACAGAGCAACACCAGAAATATCTCGTTCACATCAACCTTTCCATTAGTCCTACATAATTTTTCGAACACATCACAATCCTCAAGTTTATGGTTATATACGGTAATGTATTTACACAAAATAAACTCAACGATGTGCGATTCATATTACCGAACTATAGGTCATACGTACGGGCCATTATAGTTATCTGAGGTTATAAAAGGGCGATATACCCTACCCACGTACAGTCGCGGTGGCAAAAGTCCTGTCGCCTCACCTGCTTCACAGAGACACACTTTTTCTACACCTAATAATCTCGAGTCTATGAACATCGCGTGCCTCGGTGAAGTAAGTGAGGCGACAGGACTTTTGCCGCCGACTGTACAATAACTGCTTGAAGTGAATCACCAAGAACAATCTGAGAAAAAAATAATGGTAGGAACGGGTTGGAAATGTGGTCGATGCTGTAAATATGGTCACGAAAGGATGAACTCAAGGGGATGAATCTTATTAACGATCGAGGGACTGCCATGAAAAAACTGGGTAAAAAAACACGCCTTCTGCAGTTCCTAGAAGATGGTTTAGCTAAGGCTTTATGGCTATCGACTCATGGTGTTGTTGGTCATTAAGGCAGTCAGTCTTGTTACATCAACATATCTTCCCCCAGTCTACAAGATTGCTATCCTTGTTTTTACAGCCTGCAGTTCCTTTAATTCTTATGTTCTGATATACTTGACCTCGTGACTTATTAGTATACGAACGAGAGGCGAAAACACTATATCTGTATAACCCATACGAGCAGCTTCATTTTAATTCTTCAACTATCCTTCTATTTCCTTCGTACTAGATGTCCCTCCTCTCCTTCTACTTCTTTCGTGTTTGCTATCCTTCCTTTCCTTCGTACTTGATGTCCCTCCTCTTCCTTCTACTTTCTTAATTTGTGCTCGATGTCTCTCCTTTCCTTCTACTTCCTTCATGCTTGTTGTACATCTTTCCTGTCTCCTCCTTCGAACTTCAGGGCCTAACACGATCTTTGTCCTTATTCTTCTTCAATGCAATCCGTATAACCCAGTGACTTAATTAATTGTACGCTAAAATACTGACATTATATACTCCGATAATCCCAAATAAAACCTTTTACCTTTCACATTAGAACTATATACCGGATATATCGTTGTCAAAAATGTTCAGTCACGTTGGAGAGTAAATTCCAGTTTGATTTTGCAGGTCAATTCAACAACACAAAAGTTTTCGTGGCTTACCGCACCTATAATACAGTCAATCAACAACAGACATACCTCGCTTCAAACTTACCGGTATTAGGCTACGTGGACAATCTGAACCAACAAGTATTGCTGTCGTGATACAATACGGTGAAAAACTGACTGACGAACCGTGCTGTACTTTTATTTTGCGATAACTTTGTTTTTCTCTTGTGTTTGAATAGACTCTGGGTTTTATAATATATAACCACAGCAGATCATTGTATAACAGTTAGCACGCTGGGCCGAAATTACTTTATATGCCATCTACTGTATAATACGGTAATAAAATTTCATACCAAATTATATAAAAATGCTCGGGAGGTGACAACTGTGATGGCCATTCGCTACACTCCCGACATAAGGAGTGAGCACCTGGCTGGGGGTTTACCTTGCTCACCACTGAAGAGAGATACACATAGGGAAGCCAGAGAGCACTAAGCACTGAGTGAGCCAGACATTGTTTACTTGGTGAGACTCCGCCCCCTCTATGACGCCACCCAGTTTTATGACTTCCGTCAGGGCCGCATTTCATGTTGTCGTTTACATCTGCGCGGTGAAGCCCTGTGGAAGTGACAAGAGGTCATGAGGGTGCTAATACAGGGAAGTAGTAGAGTGTTGTGGTATGTAGGGTGGGATATTACAAGACACGCAAGTCTCTTATTACCTCATTATGACGAAAGACAGACCCCTCTGGTAATGTCAATCTCGCCCACGCCCTCATGCCTCGCCTTGCCTCGCGCCCCTGCCCGAGGCCACAACACGTGCGCTGTCACCTCCCCTCGCATCATTTACCTTGCAATCTTCCACACAACTATCCCCAATAGGCAGTTTACACCCTCCAACATGGTGTATTCGTTTCTTGAAAAGATAGCTTCACCCTTTGAGAGACAATGAAAGAGATTTAAACAAGATATCTTAAACACTTACGGTCGGATTTCGATCAAATTTCACAATATGAAAAGGTATTAGGAAATCTAGAAGTGATTAAATTTAAGATTCATATTAAAAATCAAGGTCAGGAATGGGTATAATTTTTGTTTTTTTTGGTAATGTAGGTACTGAATGACCCCGAGACGAAAAAAAACTGCTAGGCAAAAAAAAAAAAAAAAAAAAAAAAAAAAACAAGGGAAGGGACAGAGGAGGAACAAGCACAATGTAAACTTTGTGCACCGCACGCAATGCTTGCCCCAAATGACTGTCCCCCACTAAGTAGACCCGATGGTCAGCTAGGTCCTCCGGGCTTGCTAACAGTTTATCCCATTGTGATACCCAGGATTCCTGGCGATACCTTGCCAATAAAAATGAGTGCATAGTGGCCATAGAGATTGAAACCCTGTTGTATACACTGTGCATAGTATTATTTCCACACCCAGAGTAAACCTCCCCCAGTGGCTTCTAAACAACCTAGGAAGTAAACACCACTCTGCCAATATTATTATATCCTTCCCCATGCTAAGTTCCTCCTATACCACAACTTTTTGCCTCCTAGAAGCTCCAGTATGGTCGGATATAAACCTTACACATATAATAACCAAGAATTTAATGAAAACCTGTGTTATTCTGTACACATCATACTAGAAATGATTTAAACAACTACTCTATGTACACTACTCAGGGAACCAATTAAAAGAACCATGAACACTTAAATATATTTATATCACGCTTCTCATACAGTCAGCTGAGAGAAAGACATAAGTATTTTTTGAGACAAAAATACCCATTGACATACCATTAATTAGAATATTATACAGACGAGCACACTGATGTTTGAAGTGAGGGAGACAGTTGATTTTGGCACAAGAGTCCATGGGTAGAAAGAATATAATTAGCCCTGGTGGTGGCCACCTCCATTGGCCAGGACACTCCCAGAGCCTTATAAGTCAGAAGAAGCTGGCCATAGGGCTCTTAGACTCCTTGTGGAAGGAGATGGGCACAAGGATTGATCAAGTCATCTGCAGGTATGGGTAGGCTTGTCCACAGGTCAGTAGGTCGCCAGCTGCACAATAATAGACTGTAGACAAGTTGCAACTTCAGTCTTAGTGCATTCTGTGAATTATGACAGTTTATCACTGACATTCGACCAATGTACTGACCACTTTACTTGTTAATTCTGCCTTAACTCACTTAGACAAGTTAAGCCTGGTCAAGCAAATACCCACAACTCTACAACCAAACTTTTCTCTCCTTGCTGACCCACCATAGCTCAGCAGTTTAACATACACACCAACATCCACTCTCTCTCTCAGACCAACATTTACAAATAGAATATTTATGGGAACAATTTATTTATCTATTAAAATGTCTAACAATCTACAGCTAACATCAATCTCTTTGGCTTAAGATCCAAACTACAGTTATGAAAATGCAATTACGTACAATACCAATGACAACATGAATGATTGTTTTACAGGATTACAAGGTGGGATTAAAAGGCTAAGGGTCATAATGAGGTGTATTGAACAAAGGCTGAGTGCTCTACACTGGAACAGGAGAGAATAAATAAAAAAGGTGCTCTAGCCAATACTTTCTGTATACCCTGAGGTGCTGTGAGTACATTTGCACTGCACCAAGAGGGACACTGAGTTTTAGGTGTAAGAGGGAGGGATGATGTTTCTACCAGATTGCACATACACACAGAAAGAATGCATCCTATGTATATATTTTGTACACAGCATTTGTTTTGTGCACCAGCCCTACCCTAGAGCACCCAGATGATGAGGAAGGGAAGAATACTGATGATCACTGTGAGTCGTAGCTTACAGCAAGTCCAACCTTAAGCCAAGCTGGCCCTGTATGAGCTCCACTCAGGTTAGTCAAGGCTCCAGAGGGAATCCTGATTTCACATTTCTCCCTGCCACCTCTCCCTCTGGGCCGCTGCCAATAAATGTATATGACTTACAGAAGCCACTACTGTGCATTCCCACCCTTTATGGCTGTCTTCTGGGACAAACACATGGTTTAACAAACATCCCTCACAGTTGATTGCCAATTAAGCTTATATGTTACAGTACCACCATAACCTCTTCATTAAGTAGACTGTAGCCAGGCCAAGGCCTGAGTCTGCACCATTATGAAGTGGAGAGATGCATAATACTTCTGTAAGCTTCCAGCCTACAGCAGCGGCACAGTTTAAGAGTGGTAAGACAGGTTTGAGGGGCTGGGTGCCATTAAGGAGTTACAGAGAACCTATCCCTCTGAGATTCCAGATAATTATGGGAGTGTGACAGTATACAAAAGAACACTCCTCACCACTTCACAGATGTTAGGTAAAGGGTGACTGATATACCAATATACCAGAAAACTTAATTTGTTCCACGACTTGAGACTGACACTAGGTGTAGCAGCACTTGTTACGTGCCAAGTTTTTCTAACAAATGCTGACATTTCCAGCAGATAAGAGTAATTTACCCACAAAGCCTGGAATAAAGACATCCAGTTTCCTTTATCTGACTTGCTATTAGAGACCATTCCATTTGTGGGGTAATATCTTGCTATTTTCACTCCACACTAGAGTAAATTCTACTTCAATTCTAAAGGAACAAAATGTTGTCTACAGAGCATTAAAAGTGGGCAGGACTACTTGCTTTTTTACCAAGCAAGTTAAGAGAGAAATACCTTCATGTGATGACACGGACACATGTGAAAATATTTTCACAATGTACCACATTTCCTCACTTCTTCCCTACCTGCCCCATTCAGAGGTGGTTGGTCAAGGTAGAAACTCTCAGGGATATAACTATGGGAGAAGCCAGTAACTGCTTGCTGGATGCCGATGTCCACCAGCTTCACTTAAATGTGAAACTAGGGTTACAACAACAACAACAACAACCAAGCAAGCCAGCTACAGCATCAGTTGAGTGACAAAAGCTGCTTTTGCTGTGCATGCAAATTTGTTTCAGCTTTACATGCAGTAGCCACTCATTGACAACCTACAGCAAAAACAACAGCAAATAAATAAGAGTAACTAAAAGCACACCTGACATGGTTAAATGCTTGGCCTGCAATGCAGCCTCTTGCAGACCAACCTGACCTGTTTTACACGGATGACCACCAAGCACCAACACGGTGGCTGGGTGGTGCTGGTAGCAGAACTACCAGCACTGCTGCACCTAACTTTCCTGACTAAATGACTGTAGGGTGCTACCTCTCCATTACTGTCTCTTGGACTGCAAACAAACAGCATATCTGGCTTTGCTGGGATGTAGGCAGCTCACAAGACTACTATCTATTTAACAATGCAGATTTTGACCACAACACAAACAATGAGGACAGCAAAACTGCACACTACAAGATTTGATTCTTTTCTACCAGTACATTATCTACTATCTTTGGCCTTGTTGCAATACCAATGTTTCTGGGCTATGAGATATGGTCATGAGTCAAGAATGGTTGGAAACACTGCCTTGGTGGTGGGTGTGCGGGGGTAGATGCAGCAGGATACCTTGCCACACTTGGCCTGAGTGTGAGGAGGGGCCATAGGGCTGCTACTCATACAAGGCCAAGTACTGAAATATTGCACACAGAGACAGCAGGCAAAGGTGGTGGTGCACAGGCCAGAGTGGCCTGGGGCGGGCAGTGGTCACAGTGGCACCAGCCATCTGGGGGAGACGGACTACTGCATGCCCTCTGCCCCGCCCACCCACCACTCACATCAAAATTCCTTCTTTGTGCGAAAGACGTTAAGGCAGATGACAAGAATGACTGAAGTTTCCTGCTGAGGGCCTCACTCATGACTGGACCCAGTCCCCAGCAGGTGAGAAGAATGGAAGTGCCCCCTTCCCTCGCGGCCATTGGCTGGCGGGGGCGAGGGGCCTTCCTTGAAGCTTGTGGTCACACACAAATGCAGGGCAGAAGCACCTAGTGGTGCTGGGGGAGACTTGCCCCACACTTGGCTGACCACATTTTAGAGAACACAGCGGTAATGGCCGTAGTGTTGCTACCTCACTATGATAACTCAGCCACCAGCCAGTACCAGCCAAAGTAGCATTTCACCAATGAAATGACCAATTATGCATTAACTAGTTTACATAACACTTCAACATTATATGTTACAAGTGTAATATTAATAATCTATGATAGATTATTCAATACAGTAAAAATTCATGTTAATAATACAGCATACTGTATTCATATGGACGTGCTATAATCTATGTAGCATTGGTGAAGGTGCTACAGGTGGCAGGGGAGAGCCAATGGGGATACTGGCTGGCAGGTGATGCACACTACACACACCACCACACCACACACATATGCACGCACACACACCAACATTCAGGGGTAGGGTGGGATTTATGTGGAGGGGAGTTTCATTCCCTCTTTTACACACAGAGGTTTACACTGTATATAAGAACAAGATCTTTTGGTTCCCTACCTCAAAATTAACTTTTTAGTACACTGCATCAAACTTTTTTTTTTCAAGATATGAAATGCAATACTGGTATTATAAGCTCAAATATGTTATCATTTGTGAACCTTCATTCATGGTTTTGACAAAGCAGTACACTATTTCCTTTCCATTTTTCTTAAAATATATCCTCATTAGAATGTTTGAGGAAACAGATGACACACACTCATACACACATAAGGTATGTGTGTGTCACATGAAAACTATAAAAGCACATTTATGTACCACAGTGGCTATGTTTTATCTTTATATTAATAATTCATTTACTATAATCATTGTTTGTACACATATGAATGGAGCAATAACAATTGTATTTACTTTACAATTCCTCTCATTCATACTGTATATACTGTACTATAGTTCGGCACACACAACAGGCTACTGCTCCCTTCACATGACTGTACCTGAGAGTGCTGGTGGATAGATGTCATTACCTTGTTTTGGTTGCACCTTATGGATGAAGCCAATGAAAGCCGTGTCAATTTCCCTAATGTGCCAATCACACCTGAGTGAGTTTATTATAAAAGTTCAATGCCTTAGTTTAGGATTCTAATGCAATGGGAAAGGCTGAATTTTATAAAGGAGGGGAAGACCCAGAACACATTGGAAGGATGAATATAGGAACACTTGTTAAGGGAAAAGGGATGACATGAAAATAGAGGAGGGGAGGTAAGGTGTAGTTGGGATAGGAACACGATCTATTTTAGTGTGTGGCCACCCTCAACGAGGGATATGGGGTCTGGTAACACACATATAAACTTACACTTAGACTATAGCAAGCATATATATATATATATATATATATATAAAAAAAAAAAACACTCAAGGGGTCTGGTAGCCTGGTGTTACCTTTTCCACAATAAATTAAAATAAATTCATTGACACAGTACATTTAGCACTGCTTTCATTGGCTCTACCCCAAGAATCAATTAATCACCTTTTTTTATATTAAAGCCACACATGACAATGGTTAATTTATATTTGTTTCGTTTACTTGGTATTATTATCGAAGTGACTGAATTAGCACTCTTGAATAACACTGGTGTTAACAGTTTAGCTGAAAAAAACAGCAAAAAGAAATACACTGTATCACCAACCTAAAAAACAAAATACAGCTCATTCTACGAATAATAGAAAGGTTTCTGCCTCCCATAGATGAGGCAACAGAGTTGCATATACATTTTAATAAAAATCTAAAAATTAAACAAACAACCAGTCACCTGCAAACAGCCTCATTAACTGATTGCCTGTGTAATTAAATGACAAAATGCTGTGACAACAATACAGTATTATACTGCAAGAATACTATCATTGATGGCATGTAAAAAAATAATCTTGGTTCCAGCTTCCCATTAGGTAAATACACTAAACATGTAGCGGTTTTCTTAATGTAAAGATGTTGCACATCACATATAGTTATTAATATAAATTATCCTTTTAGAAAATATACTTGAGAGTTCAATAACAATCTTCAATGAGTACATATAAACCTTTGAAGCAAGATATTCACATCAAAGCTTCAATATCTTAACCTCTTGGGGTCCTCCTCCTACTGTCTTCTCCTTGATTCCACTAAGACATTACCAGAGTAGCTTATAATATCATGCTCAACATTATACTATCCAACACCCAAGTATTAAAAAAAAATGTACAGTACCTATTCATCGATGATGAATAGGTACAACCGCATTCCACACCCGCACGTCACAGCAGTCATTTCATTTTGGCATGTATGTTCACAATCACTATAATAAACTTCATAGTACAGCACAGTACAGTATATATATACTGTATGTATATATATATATTAAAAAAAATGGGAAAAAAAAATGTATTCTATGTACCTCAAATAATACCGTCAATAAACTTCCCCGTACTGACGAGATACAGTTCCTCCGGTGCCATCATCACCCTTTGCATTATGAGCCATAGGAGAGCGAATCGAGTGTAACACATACACCCTGTAATAACTCGAAACAAACTGCTTCTTTCTTTTCTTCTTGAATAATATCTTCACACGCATGTCCTGTATTAATCGGACACATCCCTCATCTCATTTGGCAGTAATGTAATGAACACTGACAGCCATTGTTAAAAACGTTGCCGGAGTGCTTACAACTAACCCTAAAGTGACCAGTACAACAATTTTACACACACACACTGTATGGTCGAGATTTTCTTCGGGTTTGCACTCCCATACGTTTACAAGAATGGCTGCATGCCTCTCGTATTTGTCCCACTCCCGTTCTGGACTCTTGAAATATTATCTGGCACTTATAAAATTATATATATAAAAAATATGAGTCAGCATGTCTGATTGTATGCAACATTTCTATCTAAAAATGTGCTAAACTTAAATGGAAGCAATATAGCATTTTGGGAAGCTGGAAACAGCTTATTGATTTACTATGTCTTACTAAAAAAGAAAAACAAAAAGGCTTTGCAGCTCTTGCCCATTATTGAATTTCCTCCACTGCACACATCTTACAAATATATTAAATGTAAGTCATAGAGATCTCTCATTATAAAAAATTAAATACTAACAAATCATTTAAGAATATAATAATCAAAGCTACAATATACCCTCTCTCTGTTGTGCTTCTTGACATCCAACTTTTTTGTGCAATAATAAGGTAACCAAAATATTTATATAGTGAGGATTTGATCACATATATAAGGGATCTGTATTTATGGACTTGGGTTAAATTAAACTTCGGATTTTAAAATTTTGTCATATCAAAACCTTTGGTAGACAGTATTTTCTACCCAAAAAGGCAAACAAAACCTCTAAAAATGATCTATTATTTCCTCAGTTACCAAAAGAAATTCCTGGGGAGTGTTATCATAATTGTTAAAGAATTCCCAACAGAATTTATTCTGCACAGTGCAATATATCAAATTCAGGCTTATTTACAATAAAATAAATTATTCTATATACAACAACTGATGGTTTCACCTCCTATAGAACACTATGAAGAATTTAATCATTCTATTAAATTTATCTTCAGTTGTATACTGCCATGGCTTAATTACTTTAGTATACTGTATTTACTATGCTGCATTACTTGCATGTCTGAGATTCTGCAGTCATGGATGCATACTGCCATGGCTTTATTAAAGGTGTACTTACTATGCTGCACTATTTTAAGCTTGAGATGGTGCAGCTGTTGGTTTGAATACTTGGTTGACAAAAGAGAAACCTCTAAACTCATCTTGGTTAATTGCACGTATAACCTCTGTGTTAATGACTGTCAGGATAGGATCTTCTTTTGTAAACTCAGCATCAAAGTTGACAGCATCCTTGCGTCCCTTCTGTTGATTAAAAATTACATTATATTAATTTCTCTTAAGTATATATAACTCCTGGCTCCTACTTGAAAATAAAATTAATCTTAACCCACACTGGTATTAGTAAAAAAAGATACAGAGTTCATCTTATAATCAACTCAGAATGGTTTAAACAGTTTCTTGAAAGCAATTCAAAATTGTGGCAGGAATATACATAGTGAACAACATCCCCAACAACTGAAAATATTCTTCCTGGTGCTAATCTATAATGTGAAAAGAATGAACAGATAAATGCAGTGGTACAGTATTATTATATGTAGAAAATCCAATATACAGTACTTACAACTTTGGGTATGAATGGTGGTTTGACTTTACGCTGCTCCAACGATTCCCAGTCAATGTCACGGAAGAATTTGTGGTTCCTAATTGCAACTTCACCACCACGTTCTGGGGCACAACCAAGGCGCTTGGAGGGCTCTTTGGTCATGAACTGTAAATATATGTATAAATACATATAAAATATGTTACATAGAATGGAATGAATGCTGATGAGCTCTATGAAACCTTTTGAGTCTAGAAAGATAGTCATTGTGATATGGACATGGAAGACAAATAATACAGAACAGTTGGGAGAAACTAGCACATAGTGGAAGAGTCATTGTGGCATGGGCCAAGTACTCTGGAGGCAGTTCTGTCTTGTTCATCCCTCAGTGGCGGTTGCTCAGGAGAAAACAAGGCTACGAAGATGATGATGACTTGCAAAGGTTAAATTCCCCATAAAATGAGGTATCATAGGTAAGACTACACATACCTTAGGCAAGCAATATAAAGTTCATTCTTACAGTACAATATAATATAATGAATATCTAACCATAACATGCATATTACTAGTTAGATATGGTAGATACATACGCCTTTAAGAATGGAGACAGCTTCCTTCGAGAGCCAAACTGGATACAGAACTTCTTCATGTAGAATGGACTCAAACAAATCGTCCTCATTGTCAGCTTCAAAGGGAGGCTGACCTGCCATCATTTCATACATGAGGACTCCCAGGGCCCACCAATCCACACTGGCTCCGTACTCGAGCTCCTTCAGAATCTGTTAACCATTTTCAAATTAACATAATTATATCTTGGCTTCTTATATACTGTACTCACCTAACAAGGTAATTCTAGTTACACTTCCTATATACAAAATTCCCACTAACAAGTGAAATTTAAATGAGGAAGAAAATAGCATGTTCAACATTCATAGCAAAATTACAGAACCAAAGAATCATGTTCCCAATTACTGTAGTATTCTTCAAAGAATTATATTTCTGGTTGACTATGTGAGAATTACAAAATAACAAAGGATTCAAGTTACATAAAAAAAAAATGCTTAGCATAAGAAATAACACATATCTTCATTTGTTTTTCAAGGTGGATAAAACAACTGGGTTGTTAGTGGAAGCAGTAAATAAACATTCTGAGTTGAATACTATACCAAGGGTTGAATCATCGATAAATTATATATTAATTGAACAAACTATACCATCATTAGACAACCAAAGCACTATTTATCTTATTATTCTACTAACTGTTGTAAATATTATCTTTATAAAAAAGTATACACATTGCCATTGTAGTTGTTTGTACAATTTTTAAGAATTCAATTTAAGTCCTTCATGCCAATGAAAATATTCAATAACTTTATTTCCTGCTAAGGCAAAACATTGTACAGTACTTGACTATGGGAAAATTCAGAACCCAAGTAATTTTAGGTAGATGATGAGTCTTCCATCCCCAATATACAAGATTACTGAAAACACAACTGCTATTCTTCAGTATTTGAATAATCTAAACAGCCTCTGACCATTCACTTACATTTGTACAATATAACTTTTTAATTATGGTACCTAATTATAAGTGGTAAGCCACACCTCTCTCTACTTTATTAGCATTTAAGGAGCTAAAACTAGGTGGTCTTAATCAGTGGTATGGGCATAAAAAGATAAAAGGGCAGATAATATTAAACAAGATATACAGTAAACCCTCGCTAAGTTGGATATCGGATAACTCGGACGCTGTCACTGTCTCAGACACTCCCCATAAGTCAGATGTATATCCATCCGACTTATGCATACAGCCTCTATACCAAACATTTATACACTGACTATATATATAGTTATGCTTTTGCCATAACATATACGTAAAAGAAACTCAATTTTTTAATTAATTAACTTTATTGCCTGAAAAATGGTGATGTACTAATATATAATTGGCTGAGTCACTGCCAAGTGAGCCACGGAGCCATATATGCATCACTCATGACGGTATTACCACAGTGACTCCACTTAGTGTTCCATTATCAATGTTATCATGCTATATTATATCATTAGCAATGATATATAATTGGCCACATCACTGCCAAGTGAGCCACAGAGCCACAAATGTATTGGTAATGACGGTATCACCACAGTGACTCCACATACTGTAGTGTTCCATTATCCATTAACAAACTTGTTCTTTGCTGTTTATCATAGTTGACTGCATAGGAGATATTTTTTAACGTGACATAACATGCGTTATGCAATCTTTGTCTATAACTATGGTGGCTATATTGGGTGGATCAACCATAAAGCATGGCCAATTGTTGTCGCCTTTTCTCCTCTCTTTTAACATTATAGACTTGTTTACATTATGTGTTGGTCTGTCTTTTCTTTTCATATATACAGTATTAATATCACTTGAAAGCTTTCTCTTCAGCGCCATTGAAAGCAGATTACTGTACGAGAAGTAAGCACAAAAATTTGCGGGAAAAATGTGTTAGTGTAGCAACAAACTGACCAATACCAGCTCCGATTCTCATACTTCCTCACCTATACCATCACACCACAATACCTTATTTTATGTTAATATATATTATTAGATATATTTCTGCAGTTTTATATCTTTTTATGTGAAACTGTCATGTTTCTGTGTGCGCAGCAGTGTATGGAAACCAGAGATACAAGTGAAAGCACATGTTGTTTTGAGGCCGGGTGTGCATGCGGTCAGTCATATGCATTAAATTTAAGCCCTCGAATATCTCATATCTTTGGATAACTCAAAAAAGGTCTCCCCCCAATTGATCCTAGTTAGCAAGGGTTTACTGTATATGCAGGTGAGTGGATGGGAAAAGGAAGAGGGATGCCTGCATGAGCAAAAGGAGTTCATATCATCATGAACTGAGTGGCCTATAAAGGATGACTTCGCACCGAGTTTACGGGCCACCATCCTCCTTGTCAGGGAATGGGGAGAGGCTGAAAATCATTCGCATGCTGCTTCCTGCAAATCAGTGCTATGGTATGCAACTCCCTCCAGCACAAAAGAGGGAAAGCAAGCTATGAATGAAGAACAAAAGAAAGGAGGGACAGGTTAAGAGATGAAAATGAATCACTCCGGACTGAAGGGCCAATAAGATCTTTAACTATTGCCCACTTCTGTACAGGCAAAACTCCTGTGCAAAGAAAAATTGTCAAACAGAACAGTCTTGGGAACATGACTTTCACACTGGAGTATACTGCAGTTTAAGAGGGAAATTTCTGGCCACATCAGTACCATCTCAACTCTTGTCCAATGAGTGATGGTAGGATGATAAACTTATGTGCTGAAGCATTTGGTTAGTATATTACTAGAAGTAAATGAGAACCCCATTTGTATAGTAGCCCTCACTGACAACATTTCACTACTGTTGCAGAAACAAACAGTACATGAACTCTGTCAATAATGGCTCAACTTAAAATGGTGTGCTTGTCTACATTCTCAGCCTTTCTTTTAAACATTGGGGGAAGTAATCCTGAATGAAATCTTAAACATCTGTGTTTCTTCAGAGGGGTAAATTTAGTGTTAGTTTTAATTAAGTATTCTAAATGTTTAACAAGTTAGTTGTTTGTATTGTGGTAAGTGCTAAGCATCTCCACATGGTTTAACAGCACATCTAGTGGGAAGCACACACACACTGCATACAAACTTAAAATTTGCTGAAGCTTACGTCACTGGCTAGCATCTCTCCCGACAATAGTCTTGCTAGAGCTGTGCAGGAGATATGCAGAGTTAATGCAATTTATGCAACACACAAGCACAGTTAGCCAAAGCACCAACTCTACATTTTCAGCTATAAATAACATTCTATAACTACAGTATATTATTTTGCTGTTCTACTGAAAGACAAATAAATATACAAATTCAATATACTGGTACTAAAGTTAGCATACAAATTAAATCCAGCCAGCGATTAAGAGTCATGTTCTTACAATCTCCAACAATGTTGAATTTTCTCATGAACAAATTTAAGACATGGCAATCTTACTGTCATTTAAAGTGCAATTGCTTTAAGAACATTCATACAAGAAAGAAGTCAAGGAATGAACTACCTTCTTGGGTTTCTATTTATGCATCACAGAACTGTTGAATAGTTGAGCACACCAGCTAGGGTCTTTTTGCAACATTTGCAATATAACCTGCCAGGTTTCTTTGCACTTCAACTTTAGCAGGAAAGATACTTCACTCCCTGACTGTAGTAATATCCTTTGCATTATAACCAACCATTCAAGGAAGTAGGCAAAGAATGCATTTGACACAGTATGACCCTCGATACCCAGCTTCCTAAGATTGGATGCAGATCAACTCCCTCCCTTCCATTTACTATGCAGTGTACCGTATACAGATTTATTATTAGCAGAAACACAACTAACAGAGCTGGAACTTGACCACATGCTTGCCTGAGTAATTTCATGAGCTTAAACTATTATGTATAGTAACACAGTTGATTAAGTGGGTAATACTGAGTCTCCAAATTGCAGGTTTCTAATTCTTGCAAACTGTGCTAAGTAATAGACCACCTTAATATAACACACATAACTTGCTTTATGGCTATGTTTGGAGGTATCAGTAAACTTCAACAACTTGGCTGATCTTACCACCTCTGGAGCACATATAAATAAACACAGATTGGTGTGGGTTTATGCCTTAGCTCTGCCAATAGTGTCTCTTCTTCTATTCATACTCACCTCAGGAGCGATGTAATCTGGTGTTCCGCAGAATGTAGTGGTTGTCACACTATCTTTGATGCCTTCTTTACACATACCAAAGTCAGCTATTTTGCAGTGACCTTCACTATCAAGTAGAATATTATCTAGCTTCAAATCTCTGAAATGGAAAAAAATTCTTTGAAGCAATACAGCCATGAAAACCTAACAGTAGAAAATGTTGTATCTCTGATATAGTGTACATGTATTTTGATTGCACACATCCTGGCATGAGTGATTTAATGCAATTTGGTGATGATGGCCTAGTGCACATAGCTAAGCAAAAGTAAAGTGTGTCTAGATAATATATAGTTACTTGCAGAAACCATTGTCCCTGACAGGACGTTTATGGATACCTTCTCGTTTCCTTCTACATACATTAGAAAAAGTTGTCAACAAGAAAAATTGTTCAATTTATGTATACAATTTAAGAGTAACAAACCTAATCTGGGAAAGATAATTATAAGACACATCGGCAAACTCCCAAACAAAAGAAGTTGCTACCAAAAGTACCAATATGCTACTAGAATATGTACTTTTACTTGGAACACCTGATACAATACAGTAATTACAGTTTATAAATGTTATTGACCTCAAACCTTACTAATGTAAACAATGAATACTAAGTGGTGCCAGAAATTACATGAAACTTAAAAGTTCCTTAGAGAGAAATTGTTAAAGATGTCATTCTGATACTAGCTCTACCAGTGAGGCTGAAAGCAGATGACAGAAGTTTTGGGCTGCCCTACCTACAAGACTGGCCTCTGTACTGTACCTATACAAACTATATATCTATTTTTTTTCACTTTGCTGCAAAATAAGGAATTACTAGCTTAGGAATTGACCAGAAATACATCTATTACCAGCTGTCATTTAGGCCTTGAGTTATGTGTGCAAATATAAGTTCCCTCACTGTACATCTCTCAAATACTTGGGTAACAAGCTCTACTTCTAGTCACATACTTAACCAATTTATAAAATGGAAAAACAAATTCAAACCACTGTTTCTTCCATTGACTGTAAGATATCTTCATGGCTGGAATTCTTGTGCTGTAATAAAGTGATATACAGTGTTCTTGTTCACCAAATTATCTTTAGGTCTCTTTATGGTGTAGTTGTATCAATCAGATGAAAAGGTCAAGATAATCCTCAGTCTCAGACAAGTACAGTATCAACAAGATGGTCAATCATGCATGGTTCAATCACTCACCTGTAAATTACACCATTTCTATGAAGGAACTGTAATGCCAAAGTAACTTCAGCAGCATAGAATCTAGCCCTCGGTTCTGTAAATCTCCTTGACTTTTGAATCTGGAACATTAGATCCCCTCCATGCACATACTCCATAACAAAGAACAACCGGTCCTGAAAAAAAATAAAAATAAATAAATATATATATATATACATGCTTAACCCATAAATGCCTATTGTCCGTTTAAACGGACGATACGATTTTAGGCCTTGAAGCCGATGGTCCGTTTAAATGAACAGCCCATAAATAATTGCATGGGCTACATATAGCCGCAGCAGTAGTACCAAAGGGAAACTGTAACCTTGGACTATTGTAATTGATCGTGATTGGCTGACTTCCCCCCCCCCCCCCATGGTGTAGGTGGGTGTGGCCAAAGTACATCCACACCCACACTGTGTTATCTGCAGCCAATGAAATCACTCTAGGCCTGTCATACACTCTCTCTCCCTGCCTCCCCTAGCTCTTATTAGCCATTGGACATTAGTATAACACACTTTCAAACACTCCCATACATTGTGCATGCATGCGTTAGCGTATCACAGGTATGCACAATTGTATGCAAAAATGACTTGTATGTTGCCTTTTTTGTCTATTTCAGTGCATTTATATACTCGTTTTACATACACAAACACGCAAGCACACATCGAGGTACACATACTCATGAATCTACGCATTATACAAATGCATAACACATGCGTATGCCTTCGTATGTTATTTGGGGGGGTAACTGTCATATTATTTTCCTACTTTGATATGCTGCTGTACTCTAACCAGTGGAGATAGAAGACTTTTGTTTGCATATTCTGGTGTGTAAAATAAAGCTCTACAAAACTATAAGACTAAAACTAACCTTAGAGTAACTTTAAAAATCAGGTTGTATTTGCAGTTGGGGGTGAAGGCTGTCGTAACGAATTGCGGTTCTTAGGGGTTAATATAGTCTTAATATCCTTTAGTCCCATGTCAGGTACTTTCAGCTCTTTTGCTATCCCTTTTCTCCATATACTTTACTTCTTTCAAAGAATGTACTCCCTCTCTCCAACTCTTTCTCCATTGTCCTGGATAATATGGCCTTCTTTACATTAGTATTCAAAAAGATTTTTTTTTTCAATAGTTAGACAATACTCACAGACACTACACAATACACATTACACACATACTCTTTTCCACATGCACACACACACACCATCAGTCTACAATTATATCGCCTTAATGACTAATATTAATTCGATAGGCATCAAGCCCCCAAAACCAAACCAAACCAAACCTTGTGACACTAACTTGTGTCTGGAAGCAGGAGTGGAGGGCAGTGAGGAATGGGTGATGTGCAGCAAGGGCCAGAATACGACGCTCAGTCAGAGTACACTCTACATCATCATCTTGAAGGATTACATCCTTTTTAAGCACCTGAAACATTAATAAAAATTATAAATACATATACTCTTCTGCTGTATTGGAAAGACATCCAAATGGTAGCAAATACAAACGTTGATAATGTATTTAAAGCTATTTTTACCATAAGAATTGTGATATATATGTTTAGAATACTGTAAACATGATAATACAGTAAATATCTATAATCATACAAAGAATTAGGACACCTACCTTTACAGCATAAACTTCATCCGTTCCCTTGAGTTCTGCTAACATAACTTTGCCAAAGCTTCCTTTTCCTAATACTTTGATGAAGTTAAAATCGTCTAGACCAAGCTTCTTCCCACCCATCACCAGATCCAGATCAGTGTCCAAGGCTTTAGCTATGGAGAAATGAAACACCAAAAATTAATATATATTCAGTCTGACATGAATAATAAAAATTTACCATTAATTTTATCAATACCTCTGGATAGTAGTTCATATTTTGTCAAGAATATGTCACTCAACTAAACATTCTGGGATTCAAAAATAGGGAAAATTATCCAGCAACCTGGGCACAGTTGTGCCATATGTACATTTGTTAGTAAGTGTTCTTTATTATCCTCCCATCTCTAATTCTGCATACAATGGTATTTATTTGCATTCAAAGATACAAATACATATTACCATCACTAAGCTATATATAATATCACCCACAAAGATACCACAGTACAGTATAGTGTTCTGAGCAGATACAAACGTTTGGATTCTGGTTCCTCTTCTTGGATTCGTTCTTTCATCTGCTGCTCCATGATGCGCTGGGCTTGGACACGCAGCCTGAACAATTCCTCATTTTCATCAGCCTTCATGGTCTCTTCCCCTTCACTAATGCTGCCGGGCACACTCACAGATTTTTGTGCACCTGATAATTTTGATTCACTACAACCTGTAATCGTCTGTAAAAGTGAAAAATATCTTAATTACCATGAAAATACTATTTGCCATTATCAGAAATTTTGTTACACCTATATCTTATAAATAATCATAACTCACTACAGGCTACAAAGTAACAAGTACAGTACAGTATACTCATAAAATTGTACAAGATAACAAAAAGTACCAAAGTTTTTTTTTAATACTTACACTCTTTTTACGTTTTCCTTCATTTTGAGGCCTTATACCCATAGCTGCCAGGATCGCTGATAACTGTTTTACATCTATTCCACAATTATTAGCTACATTCTTCTGGCATCTCTTGTGAACATTCATATTGCATACTGAAAACCAAAAGAAACATAAGTTAGTACAAATTTATACAATATTTTGTCTCAAAATGGCCCAAGTTATATGATCTTTAACTGTCAATACTGTACTTGGCCATACCCCTTACAGTAAGCTTAACGGAGTCTAAAATAAGAAAGAAAAGTTATGGTGATGATGCAGTGTCATTGGTTCCATTATGCTATTCCAAATACTGTCATTGATTGAATGCCTTCCCTTGCATACATCCCAGGGTCATATCTAATATGTCAGAAAACCATACACTATTACCAAATATTTAAGTGGAATAATTCAAGTACGATAAGAAGAAAATTCCAATTACAGAAGGAATGAGGATTCACCTTCACATTGGAGACCCTGACGAATAAGGCCATAAAGCAGGGAGCCACAATGGTCACAGAACGTAAATCGTTTGTAAGAGTGAACTGAAAACCGGTGCGGTACATTGACATTGAACCGTTGTTGACCACTTCCCTGCAAAGAAAAATGATAAAAGCATATCAGTTACTATAAACTAACAATACTTCTCTGTGCTGGATCTATGGAATATTTTTCAAATACATGTATATGTAAAAGTCATAGTTTACAGTAGATGAACAGACAAACTTACTGCTGGCTCCTCTGTGACTGCCTCTGCTGTTTTGTTGCCTGGGCACCGTGTCACCACCGACTGATGACACCTCTTGTGGATGACACATGTGCAAACCTGACACTGATATCCCTGCTTCCCGAGACCCCATATGAAGTCCCTGCAGTGGGAGCAAAAGGTGGGTTGCCGCAGAAATGTTGCCATGAATTTGTGACCGTTGACCTGGGAAGAGATTAGAACAACTATATTAACCTTTATGCCACATCAGGAACAACTTTGGCAGGTGTGAGGGTCACTATTCTACACTCAGATTTTACACACTTTAGGCTATGGGAGAAAAGTTAAGGAAATCCATTCACAATTAACTCATTACGTCTGATGTAACATCTGAGAAACTGCTGAGTCATACCCTTACACAGTGCAAACTGTGATGACTGGTTAAGAACAGAGAAGATTATGAGCTCATACTCACTTCACAAGTTCTCCGGGCACACACACATAACAGAACTAATAGTAATTAGGTGAATGTAATATTGTAAAGGATGCAGAAAACAAATAACCACAGTCGTACCTGGTGGACACGCCTCCTCATAGCTCCTCGCCTCCGGTTGAAGCCCTGGCGCTCCCTGAACTCCCTGGGGCGTATATTTCCATCTTCTTGCTCGGCCCATTTTAGCTCAATCACTACGTGTAATCTCCCCTGAGGTTCCAAGTCCACCTGCAAGAAAGTTGTTTTTATTATTTATCTGTGGAAAAATTTCCAATGATAAATTCATAATAATCTGAGTAATAACAAGTCTGTGCAAATGACTGCAATTAATCATTTAAAATAATCTGAGCCATAATAATGACAGTTGTCGTTGTTGATGTTCTCCCGGAGCAGAATGGTCTCCTGCCCCACAGACCCCCCAATACGTTCTGGTGGCAGTGATAAAACAAGTTAGAATAAAGGAGGGGTTAGCCCTATATGCCTGCTGGACTACCGAAGCATATCCCAGGTACATGGGACCAGAGGTTACTGGACCATGGAGTCTGGGGGCCTCCGGTCCGACCGGGAGATTGGGGAGCAAGGTCTTTTATCCCATAGCCAGTGCTGTGGGCACAAGTCCACGTTATCAAAAGAGCTACAAGTGGGGTCCCACCTTCCATGAGACCATAAAGGGGAGGGAGTTTAGACTGCTGCATGCAAAGGGATAATGCATACCCGTGTGCTAGCAGTCCACACAGCAGTGGAAAAAAGCCTCCAGTTGCAGTACACCTCACATGGGTTTTTAATCAATGTGGGCAGATTTTGTCAAATCCAATAGAAAGTGACCATATCCTACAACAATCTTTATTCTAGTCCTATGGGGGATGGATAGTATTCACAGAGAATAATGTCAGCCCCCCTGGGCAATAATAACGACAGATATGGTAAGATCTTCAATCAAACTAAAAATAACCTGAGCAATGATAACAGTTGAGCCATATACCCAGCAAACCCTTTAATATGGTACTGTACTTAACTAGGCCTGATGTAAATGTCTGGATCAAACCAAATGTCCTTCAAACCTAACCTAGTGACATTAAATGCTTGTGTAACCTTCAAAGCCAACTCAGATCCCTGTTTCTCACCCCTCACTCATATAAAGGAAGTCAATCATATTTGCAATGATTGGGAGGGGGCAATATATCAGAAACATGTCATACATAATAGAAATGCCAATGAAGAAAAGCACCTTATTAGTCCAAAACACTACAACAAACTTCTGTATCAAATAGCCTACTGAAGATGGTGCAATACACATGATACACTACAGGTACTGGTATAGTTGCCAAAAAAGGTATTGCGACAACTATTGATACAACATTAGATATATTAATGTCCATAGTTGTTTGTAGGGATTATAAGTATGTATTACAGAAGGATATGTATATTTCCTTCCGTTATCCATGCTTATAGTCCCTACAAATAGTTGTGGATATTACTATGGTTAAAATTCTATCAAGATTTGTCGCAATATCTTTTTTGGCAACTGTACCTAACACCCGTAACTGCCTTTTTAACAATTTTTTTTTTTTTTAATATTTTAAACTTTATAAATTAACAAAAACAAATATAAATAATAATAGACCTTTATTTATAAATTGTAGGACAATAGCTCCATTTAAAAAATAATCAAATTCAAAACAAGAAAATGTAACTAACAAAAACTGACTGAATAGTAAATCAGTTGTTATAACACTGTAAAAATGAGACGATATAGATATAGTATTATAGCTTAGTCTTGGTACTGGACAATATAACATTACCGGTATCATTACCCGGTATTACTATATCTTCAAGTATAGGAAATAAACCACAGCTGCATGTGAGATGACATCATCACAAACAGTGAGAGAATTGATACAGTACATATATATATACCGGTATATACTGTATATATATAACTGAAGATTTAATCACTGGAAGATAATTTTCCTGAGAGCCTATATCCCAGCTAAATAAATGAAAAAATGCTACAGACTAGGAATGAAAACTAAAGAGGAACTAAGTACAGTGGTACCAGTAATCCAACATATGAAAATTAAATGAATAACTAACCTGGGACAATAATTGACAGAATATGTGATAACATAATGAGCAAAACAGATGTTGGGTCACTATACACTACTCAAAGCACTTCCACTCCTGACTGCTACTACTACAACTGCTGCTGCTATTACTCTACTATTACTACTACTACTGCTGTACTGTATCACTAAGTAAACTCGTCATATAACCTATGCTGACCCCAGAGTTTTTACAATGGTTTTTGGCCTTGAAATGTCAGTGGTAGGAGGACACACGATTGTATGAAAACATTTCCATGCATGCCGTTTCCCCCCCAAGAATAAGCCTACACGTAAATCAATAGAGTTTTGAGTTTTTAAAGGGTAAGAGGCCAGGGAGACCAAGAAGTTGATAGAGAGATGGGATGGAATGGGGTGAATGGAGAGGGTACCTGCATAAGGGTGGAGTGTACAGTAGAGGAGGTAAAGGCATCTACTGGTTCAGCAAAGGATCAAAGAGGTGATTCATTCTTGGATATCCCCTTGGGGCTTAGGGTGTCTGGTCATAGTTATATAAATACAGAGAATGATTTATACATGAGTAGATAGATTTGGATTGACAAATAAACTGACGGAATGACACACAGATAGATAAGTAGATGCATACATAGAAAGAATTGACACAGAATTGAAGAGGAAGATGGGATAAGGCCTGGAAGACCCTGTAGCATGAAGGAGAAAGACACAAAAGAGGAGAAAGAGCAACCACCAAGGAAATAGAACAAAAGGTGGGACAGTTGCAGTATTGAAAGAATAGTTCAGGTCCAAAGGGGCGTCAAAACCCTTTAAGCAGATCCCACATCACCACAGGCAAGCCTCCCCTATAGGAAGATAGATAATTTATAAGGGAGAAATCCAATGACTGCTGCTATCATAGTCACCCCACAGACACTCCCCAGCACAGCAATGTCAAAGGTGAGTGATTGACCTATATTTTTCACAGTTATTTCTGGTAACATAAACACGATTCCTGATACTGAAAAGCATGAGAGTCACCATAGTGAGCAGTACTTTATCTGATCTTTTACCCTTTCCCTGCTCAGTGTTACTGGTATCTGCTTTATTTCAGCTAACAGCTGAAAATTCTATTGCACTGAGATGTTTCCCAGTAACAAACATTTCATTATAATAATAATAATAATAATGAAAAGGGTTGGTTATGGCACTGTACCTACAGAATCCTGGCCTATGACCTACGAATACCGCTATATCAGTATTTATTGGAAATTTAGAATATACTGTAAAAACAGCATGGCATTTCTAAAAAGAAAAAAAAAAAAAAAAAAAAAAAAAAAAACAGTAGTACAGTACTGTACAGTGTTAACAGTACAGTACCTGCATTTATCATTCCTTACATCTTTCACTACAGTACATATCATACTTGTGACTGATTCATCAATCCAGTACCATATTAAATTACTGTACAGCCATTATATTCTGCTAAAATTTGTAGAATATGGAATACTGATCATAAATACAATACAGTATATTAAACATATGCACAGTGTTCCTCATAAGTTCTTAAAAACTTAGAACTTTGACTTACACCTGTAGTTTTAAAACATTTGAGGGCCCTTACTGGAGCTCTATGAACCCTCCAAACTACTCCAGGCAACAGATTCCCTATTCGAAAAACTGAAGCGTTTTGTGGCCTGGATTATTTGGAGGGTTCATAGAGCTCCAGTAAGGGCCCTCAAATGTTTTAAAACTACGGGCCTTAGGCCTGTTAGCTGTTGCCCTCAGTCTCTCTTAGTGTACAATATTAAAAATCAAAGACCCAACTGTGAACACAATGACTAAAAGCAGTGGAAGTTCCAAGCTATGTGACAACAAATACAGCAATTAGAAAAGTTTAAGGTCAGGCTATAATGAGAAAGGCTCTACTATGAGAACCTAATGGCAAATTATCCTAGGTCTAGCCTAGACTATCTAAATCCATCGGGGATACAAGAGTGTCTGGAGGTACTGAACATTCTAAAACTTTAGTATAGTAGCCTAATAGTAATAACCAATAGATTATACTCTTATCAGCAATGGATTGTTTATCTTATCTTTTCAACACAAGTGCTGAATAATTCCTTCCTGTCTGTCACTTTTCTACTTTCATCAACTTACTAAATCACTTCATGGTCCCCCTTAGTACATTGATACCCACTAGGCCTGTGTGTTTCTACAAGAGGTAAGGTCTGTCTATCAGGTGTTTGATATTGTACCTACCTTCACCTCTTCACTCCAGTAACATCCATACAGTACAAGCTACTAATACTTCTATTCCGGTTAATTGAACACTTTAACTCTTGACAGGGAAAACTTTAGACTTGGGTGACTTAACAAGGACTGTAGTACTGTACCTCTAAGTATTTACAAGTAAAGTATACCACCATAAGAAGAATCTATTACATATTTTCACATTAAGTGACTTTCATAACAAAATAGGCTACAATTATGACTGTACTCTTTATCATATGATTCATCAGAGTACTAAGTACAGTTGCGTTATCTTATCGGCCATTTGCATTCCACTCTCTACATGTGTTTGAAGGTTTGGCAAGGTACACTATTCTTAGTAAAGAACCTAGCTTAGCCTTGCTATTTTTTATCTGAAGGTTACTGATTCATCCAACTATGATGTAAAACTGATTAGTGGTATGTCTGGATAGTGGCAAAGCCTGTAGGAACCAGTTGCCTAGTACAGTACAAGATCTCTGTAAATCATAATCTAGGCTTGACACTATCTATGTGTTTACAGCATCAAGTCACAAGAAACTGAAACAAGAAAGAAAATCCACTAACACAGGAAACCCCACATTTACCCTCCCATCTTAAAGGTTAACTTTTGACCATTTTTAGTTCTTGTTTGTATGACACACTGGGCTAACTAAATATATACTGCATGTTAACCAGACAGTCTTACATCATACAAGAAAATTTAGACTGAATCAGGTCTGCCCTACAAGAAAAGATGATTCAAAGTTATTTAGTGTCTAGACAGTTGTAAGTCTAATTCCTACTCCCTAATATACACTTATTAGTCATTACTAAACTAAAATAGGCCCAATGATGTTAATTCAAAATAAGAAAATGTCTTAATGACAGGGTACTTGCTAATCAATTTAGTTGACAAATCTCCACAATAAGACAGCAGGTATCTGCAATAATTATACACAAGGCTGGTCATCAATAGGTTAATCTATACTGGAATAACAGTAAGCCTTAAATAAATCATACCAATGAATCATGTAGGCCATACCAAAACTAGGCAAGGCCTATATGATACATTTTTTTTCTGATAGGCTAGTCAACTATCATCTCACCTCCATAAGGTTACTACCATATGTCAATTCATTCTTCCACCTCCTTAGCCTACTCATCCTTTATTACCTACTTTACCGGTACTCTATCCTTCAACGCTTTAATAAACTTATGAAATGTCATGCATGCCGTTAACCTGTCTCGAAAACTTTGGTTAAAATTACTTTCTTGCAAGGAAGAATGGATATTACAAGTAGGCCTACAGTATCTGGCTATGACTGTAGGGTAAATGAGTACAGAATGGTACTAGAAAGTCCTACATAACTTAGGCCTCTACAGAATGTCAGGGTCAAAGGTATACTGGTACCTGTACAGTCTTTCCCATTTCATTTTATCCTTCTAAAAAAATATTAGTTCCACTCTTTCCTAATGGGCTATGTTTTACACAAAAGTATTATATATATACAGTATTATGAAATGACTTTACTTCCTGCTTTTTATAACTCTCCATGTTTTTACTCAAGAACATGTCTTTGTTTTGCCACAACTTTTTTACATCTCCTCTGGAAAGGGTGACCTGGATACAAGCCTACGGAACATGTTTCTTGTCTGTGGTGTAACAAGGTCTTTAGTCAAAAAAGTTTTCCATATATATAGGCATAGTACCATAATAAAGTATCAAATATTGAGTTTTTACAATTATAAACTGCATAGGCTATCATCTGAGAATGAGAAGACCCATTTCTGTAACAGTATTCTGAGAACAACTAACCATAAATAAAGTTGAATTCCCTTGTTGCATATTTCTTTAATATTATTCAAGAACATTTTCTATCAATTATATAAAAACCATTTAAAAAATAATAAGGTCTGACATAGCCTACAGTACAGGAAAAAAAATAGTACACTTACACAATCTTATGAACTAGGCCTATTCCACTGCAGTATTTCTTAAAGCATATACAGTACAAGAATGGATCAGAATTAAATGTATAATCAATTAGGAAGGAATTCTTGTGGTGGATGTAGGTATTCAAGCATTAATTAATACAAATCCCACACCAAACACCTTCAGAAAGTCAAAAGCAATGCCATGGATATTCTAATAGACACTTACAATTTGTAAAGTGGCCTGACTTCCAAACATAGAATATCTAGGCTTATTAAAAAAAATTACCCTCTCAGTAGATAAGCTACCTATACAGTAAGTACTATAATGACTATAAGTGTACCATTCTCAAGCCTTGTGTGATAAGTGTTATTTGCAATTGGGGAAGTGAGATTACAATAGCATTTATACCCCTTACACTATATCTTGAAATATGGAACCTACTATGCAGCTCTAGGGTACAACCAGTCAACATTAATATATGGTACAGTATAGTGCAGTACCAGTATATATTTTTTACTGAATAGGCTAAGAACAACAGCAATTATTTTTAATCATAATCTGTGTGGAAAAATAATTCAAGTAAAATTAAACCTAATTTTGTGTTTAAACTTGGCACCAGTATCCCTAAAATGTGTAGCAATAATTATTCAAATTAATAATAGCCTACCTATTACATTATCTGTATTAAACTGATATGGTGTCCTATTACAAGTCACTACAAGTCACTATGATCTTCAATGCTGCTATCAATAAATTTACTGTCAATATGTTCATTAGTTAGGTAAGAACTATCAGCTGCCAATCAACTGCAACACTTCACCTTTAATTATTTCATGATCTAGAGAGGTAAAGTTAACATTATCTTCCTTGCAGGCAAAGTGTAACTTACAGAACAGTGTAAAATTTAACTCTTAATAATATTAATTGTCTTGTTCTACACCAAAATTTATCTACAGTACAGTAATGTATATTCAGTGAAGTGTTAATTGGCCTGTCACCTGTCAATTCAACTATTTATTCACGTGTATATAATTGCAGATATAATAGTACCCTTATCTCTGCAAATACAACCTATCAATACATCAACACTGTTATTACTCAAGACACATTATAAGTAACACATATAATGGAATAAATAAAAGTACGAGAGTGAGAAGTATTCATCAGCTGTCACTCCAGGCACCTCCACATTCATCCTTCAACCAACATCTAAATTAAATTAACATATACGTGTGTTCCCAGGCTCCAATCCCTTGACCCAACCCAACCACCACCACCACAACTACCAACTTACCCATATATCAGCATTGGTCTTGTTCTCTGCACATATTTCATCAAAGGGTACAGTGGCATTGGCTACAAAGTCGTCATTACCAACAGCCGAGTCATGGAAGATCTTAAGGCCGAGTTGTACCGCCCCCACCACTTCATGTTCAAACCATTCATCCCATACAGGGCTTGAGGTCTTCTGGCGGGGTTGTGTCTTGTTCCAGTGTACCTCGTCCACATCTAGACTAACATAGGGATCTAAGGTTTGATCCTGTGGGCCCTTTCCAGGCAGTAAATTATGACGACTCATACAGTCTGTACGGCGCAGATCTGCAGCTTCGCATATTTTCACTCTAATGGTGCCCGTGAACATTGCCTGTATATTTCTGATCCAGTTGTTCACAAGCCCTGTCTCACCTCACGAATAGATCCCAGTAGTGCATAGGGAAATGGGATAAAACTGACTGTATAGCCGACCGTACTGTCACCCATTCAACACCATTCGATAAAACTGGTAGCAGAGCTCATTTGATGACGTCACTAGTGTGTGTTGCAGGAGCAGCCCTCGCCCCGCCCGCTCAAAGATGGCTCCAATAACTATTATATACACTATTAACACTTATATACACTCAATACTCATTTTACTACTCCTCAACACGCCCCAATCTAATACTTGTGATTATTTGAACATAGTCTAGGTGAGGAACAACGTCCCTGTGATTCCTATATAAGATAGTTAAGTATACGCTATAATGGTTATCACAAGTGCCACAGATTTGTAACTTTTACTACACATGATATACTATAATTATTGTCATAATTAAGAGATAATTCGAAAAATAAAAGGGACTACAATTATGATTTCTGTATGTTGATCGGAATTGTGCATCTTCATCAAAGTATAATAGTTTTAACATCTTAATCGACGGTCCTAGCCAACTAATCATATTTCTATAAGTATGTATATTAGTAAAGTCTTTGAAATATATATGGATACATCTTTGTTTTCTCATTAAATATGGAAAGCCATGAAAGTCGTACACACACTAGTAAAGAATTGTTGCGATACAAACTCAATATACAGTAGTACTTGCATATTACCATTTTCTAAGACACTCCCTCTGTTGGCTGGCACCAAAGTTGGCACCGAACAATTTAACAATCATACGCAATGTTTGAAAGAGGAACTACTTCATGTAGGTCATTATTTGTTGTACCATTTTATCCTTAATGTAGGTAAATAATCATATGACTTCTTTAAACTCTAGAGAGAATGCCTTGAACAGCACTTGAAAAATTAATATCCGTTTCCTCTCACATATCACAATATAGCCTAATGCTTCCCAAGGCCACACCGAAACAGCGACACACTTTTTACTTACTATACTTGCTGTTGATAGGTCCAATCAGTATACTTAGACTTTGGCCAGCTCTATTATACGGTATTCACATGACTCTCATTCCACTTCCAACGGGAAGTATATGCTTTACTTAAGGAAGAATTTGTAGAGGACATCGATTCTCTTAGTGATGAATTGGAAGGTCTGCGATTCCTCAAAAATATGCCAGGAAACAGATGGCATTACATTTACTTTAACGAGGGATCAGCTGTTTTGTGGCATTGTCTGGAGGAATCGGCAGTAGGCTATATAGTCTTTCAGTTTACCTAGAAAGAGAATCTCCCCTGCTGCTGAGTTGAAATCCTATGACGGTAGAGTTAGTTCAAATATTTCCTACACTTCCCCTCACTCTTCCCCAAATATTTCCCATGAGTTTCCCAGGGTCACTGACTGAAGGGTTGCGTGTGATCGCCAGCGGTTTTAATATGGAAGTTGGGGAACAGTCTGTTGGCCGAGTTAGTTGTATTTTGTAAAATCTTCCCCGCGATAATTACTGATACATCGTACGTCTGCACTTTAAGATGTTATTATTCAGTAATTATATTAACATCATAGATAAGAATTGGTGTGCAACATACAGTAAAACAGCAATTACAAGCATAAAATAGTACAGGGGTTGGCAAAACTAATAACATTTATATTAGTTCATACCTGCACCTTTGGCTTAAAACAAAATAACACTATTTTTCTGAAAGAACAATGCCCTATGTTAAAAAAAATGAGAGCAATCAGAAAAGTTTTTCACCTCTAATTATATATTTTTATGAGGCCGAAATCATGCGGGAAAGAGATCACCGATCGAGGACTTCCCCAACTTTGTTGTTAACAATTATTTTATCTGGTAAAAAGTGGCAGTTTTTCTCAGGTTCGTGACGTCGGGAAATTTCCTTGTTTGACGCCAACAGATCGTAGCCTATTATTTTATATAAACCTATGTCGTCCCCAAGAATTGAAATAAATAATTAAATAATAAATAGATAAAATAAAATAAATTGTCAAGACAGATACGTAATTATTTTTCTCAGTTTAATATAGTTATGAGCTAGAGTAAGCTACAGTGCAGAATCACACATATCATCCTAATTAACTATATACACATATATATTGCCAACCTAAATTAAACCCTATATGCAGAGCACACGAGTATTTAATTAAAGGAGTGCTGTATAATTATAATGTGGTAGAATTTTATCACATTTTTACCCATAAAGATTCGTCGCCTCTTCATGCAATGCAATTTAAACTATTCCAAGCAACAAACATGTAGCAGGCATTCATTATTTATTTAGTTCTTGTTCTGTTTCGTGGCATAGTTTGGAGGAATCAGCAGAGACTTTCCAATTCACCAACAAGATCATCTGACCTTAATTAGCAAGCTCATGTTGGACGTGACTTTATTAATGGCATAAGGATTGTAAGGTAATCATATATAACGTAATAATCCTTGGAGAGAGAGAGAGAGAGAGAGAGAGAGAGAGAGAGAGAGAGAGAGAGAGAGACGCTGAAATAAATAAACTGTACTTCAGTAACATTTTTAATAGATCAGAGTCCTCCAAAATATGCCAGGAAACAGGACCAAAATATACAAAAAAAAAAAAAAAATAAGGGTGGCTTGTTGCTTGGAATAGTTTGGAAGACTCATAGCAGTATTAATTAGCCCTCTCCCCAGTTCACACACACATAATGATAATAATGATAATAAAAAGTATAAATAAATAAATAAATAGATGATAACAAAGACTCCTCATTTTTAATAAAGTTTTCCTGGTTCCAAACGATTTTGCACAAGGCCCAGTAGGAAAGATCCACAAATAGAAGTTATTTTCCTGTTTGTGTCCCTTTCTATTTCGTCTTCACCCCTTTCCCCCTCCCCCCCCCTCCCCGGTCAATTCCTAAACGACAACAGCTGCATTAGAAACAACTTATTATAATTAACAACAACAACAACAATAATAATAATTTGGCTAACAACAACAACAACAACAAAAACATCAACTCCAACACCACCACCCTTACCAACAACAACAACATCAACACCAAGACCAACAACACCCCTTCACCATCAACAACACCATCCCCTCACCAACAAAAACATCAACTCCACCAACACGACCAACAACAACACCACCACCACCACGCCCCTGTACACCCCTACCCCACCACCACCCGACCCCCTCCTCAACCTCAAGGCAGGATGTGTTTGTCCATCAATGTATAAAACACTAACATTGCAACAGATGGCACCACCGTCAAGAGGATGATAATATAATGTGATAAGAGGAGGGAAGAGGGAGAGAGGGAAGGAGGAGAGATGGAGGGAAGAGGAACGGAGGGAAGATGGACGGAGGGAAGAGGGAGAGAGGGAAGGAAGGAGGAGAGAGAGAGAGAGAGAGAGAGAGAGAGAGAAGAAAGAAATAGGAAATTATAATGCATGGAGAAACCCTACTAGTTTTTGTGTCATCATCTTTATTGTTTCTTCCTTTTTTTACTCTTCCTACTCCTCCTTCTAATGTTTTACTGTTTCCTAATTATCTTCATTATTATTATCGTTATCTCCATTTCTTCTCTTTCTACTTTATCCTCTTCTTCCTCTTCCTCATACTCATGTTTTGTTGTTTCCTAAATCATTTTCGGTTATCTCCATTTCTTCCTCTCCCTTTTCTACTCTTCTCTTCCTTTTTCTACTCCTCCACCTTTTCATATATTGCTGTCTCCTAAATCATCATCAGTTATCTCTACTTCTTCTCCTTCTCCTCCTCCTCCTACTTTTTATGTATTGCTGTCTCCAAATCATCATCAGTTATTCTCTACTTCTCCTCCTCCTTCTACATAGCTCCCTTCTACATACAAGCAGTCCCTATTCATTCTATATAGCTTCCCTGTTCCTATAAACACACAGGCTAGCAGTTCCTAGCTACTCACAATTTCTTCAGCAACTGGGACAAGAGGTAGGAAGGTCATGCGGGTGTTGTTTAATGCTTCAAGGGGAGGGTATATATATATATATATATATATATATTACATAACACACACACACACACAATACACACGACGCTCTTTTATATATTTCATATATATATATATATATATATATATAGTATGATATAGTGACGCATTTCCTTTCATGAATAATTTTTCTTGTCTAACTGTCGGTCACACCCCTAAAGCTGCCTCTTTGTCACTCCCTATCACTTACATTCATTTTCGTGATAAGGATTTTTGACGTCATTCGAGTAGAAAAATTGTCCCCCCAGCCAACTTCCATTAATGCCAATTTCTCTAGTGGTTAAATACAGAACACCTAAAAATTAAAATGGGTAACTACATCATATTACTGGCTTTTCAACTACCCAGGGGGGCTGACTTTATTTTCCGTGAATATTTGCCATACCCCATAGGGCTAGAATAAAGGTTGTTGTAGGATCTGGTCACTTTCTAGTGGATTTGACGAGATCTGCCCACATGGATATAAAAATCCACGTAAGATGTACTGCAACAGGAGTTTTTTAAACTGCTGTGTGGACAGGCAGCACACGGGGTGCATTATCCCTTTGCATGCAGCAGTCTAAACTCCCTAGCTCCTCCTTATGGCCCCTTCAGGGCTGGTCTCATGGAAGGTGCGGCCCCACTTGTAGCTCTTGTGGTAACGTGGATTTGGGCCCACTGCACTGGCTGTGGGATCAAAGACCTTCTCCCCAATCTCCCTTGCGCCGCGGTCGGAGGCCCCCAGAGAGGCCCAGACTCCTGCTGGTCCAGTAAGCTCTGGTCCCATTTCCCTGGGATGTGCTTCGGTAGCCCAGGCATATAGGGCCATCCCCTCCTTTATTTTAATTTATTTTTTTCACTGCGACCAGAGGGTACCAGGGGTCTGTGGGGCAGGAGGCCATTCTGTCCCGGGAGAACATCAACAACAACGATTGGCTTTTCACAACCCTACAATATACCATACACGGAGCTTGAAAACGAAATATAAAACATGAAAAGATAGCATTACCTCCAACAACAATATATTGACCAATGATAGAATCTGTACGTAGTGAGTTTAATTAAAGTTACTGTGGCGGCTAGAATCATCTACCCACCACAAGCATCAGCCCTGTTGCCTGATTGGTTATAACAGTGTATCAGGCAGGAAATCTTTATATTTATGCATAACATTGAACAAATATATTCCAGGTTAACTGTAAAACTTTATATACAATGTATAACCTGAAGCATTAAACAGATTAAAAACCTCACAACTAGTCTTCATCCAAACCTGACTGGAGACTAAAGTAGCAGCCGCTACATTACCATACTCTTCAATGATGAAATCTTTTGGCCAAGACCAATATATACTGGCCTTGCTTTTGGCATTGGGTTTTTAGTTAGCAGGCTTAATTTTGGCTTTGAAGTTAGCGGGTTTTTAGTTAACGAGTTTGAAGTTAGCGGATTGATTTTGGCTTTTAAGTTAGCGTTTTTTCTTTAATTGCTACACTTTTACAATGTCCAATGAAAATTAATCCTCTACTTTTTCATGCTGTCCATTACTAATAAAACTAAAGATAACAAAATATTTGGGTATTATGTTAGAAATTAGCGGGTTTGTATTGCCAAGGGTATAATATTAGTAGAGTAAAATATAATATAATTGTATAATCTTTAAGTATTGCTATATCTAACTTAGCGAGTTTGATGCCCTTAATTCGTTCTCACACTAATCAATCATAATAATATAAATTTGAGTTGTATTTAAAGTTAGTGTATTTATATAATTATACATTAGTAGCATCTCTCTGGGTTTAAGGGGATGGTGTACTTTTGGTTCATTGGAGCGTCTTGATTCCTCAAATATGCCAGAAAACAGACCACTGATGAACAAAAAAAATAATGGTGGCCTGTTGCTTGGAATAGTTTGGAGAAATAGTTTGCTCTTGATTTACCAACACTGTATCCCTCCCTTAAAGTAATTAGCTCGTTTGCTTTCTCTCTCTTTCACACCGTCCAATAAAATATATAGTTGGTTAGCAGCTATTATTCTCTTTCTTTTTCTTAATACTGTTTAATAATAATATATTTTGAGTATTGTGTTTAAAGTATAAAGTTCATACTTATTGTGTTTAAAGTTAGCTGTAAAGTTAAGTGCAAAGTTAGTATTTAAAGTTAGTAAGCTTGTGTACCCAATAACCATATAATAATTATTATTATAATCTTTGGTCAGTTGTGTTTACAGTTAGTTATAGGTTATTATGTATAATAATGTGGTATTCTTAAAGTTCTTCGTCGACAATAAGTTCTCTTCATCGCTCTGTTTCTATTACTTTGCAATATGAACTGAGCGACGAAAAGTTTTTGCCTCTGCGAAGAAATTAAGTAATACCACCACATTTAAAATCTTTGGTGGTTTGTGTTTAAAGTTAGCGGGTTTGTGATGAGGTGAAGGAAATGTATATCCTACAATAATTATATAACGATTAATGGTTTGCGTTTAAAGTTAGTAGTGTGTTTATAATGTACACCAATAATCAATTAAATCTCAATCATGTATCTAGTGTTTTAAAGTTAGCGGGTTTGTGCTGAGGTTAAGGGATGGAAGGCAAAGGTACGTCGTCTGCAACATATCGATCCTTTGGGGCTGTCCCTGCAACACACACACCAACACCAACACCAACACCCATACCCTAGTACCACCACCACCAGTATTGCCAAGTATGGAAAATTTTCACTAGATATGGAAAATTAGAGGTACCAATATGGGGAAAATTTATAAAGCTTGTTCAAGAGTAAATGGGGAAATTATATAATGACTGTTCAAGAGTAAATGGGGAAATTATGTAATGATTGTTTAAGAGTAAATGTGAAAATCATATAATGATTGTTCAAGAGTAAATGTGGACATTTCTACCAGACGAAATAACATTAAGATGGTAAATGTATAGAACGACAATCTTCAAGAGTAACCAACAAGGATTATTTTAGGTAAACAGGAAGATGGTAAATATACGATTATCATCAAGAGTACACCCGTGAAGTTTTTAAGTAAACAGGGAAATTGATGGTAAATATACGACTATCTTCAAGCGTAAGCAGGGAATTATTGAGGTAAAAAGGGAAATTCTTATGATGAAGTTGGGGAAATTTCGTCAGACATATCTTGCAACACTGAACTCTTCTAAACATTTGCTTACAACTGTGCAGGGAGTGAAGTTGTCTGTACCTACCCTCTATTATTTCTATATATATACACGGTATATACAAAATACTTTATTAGTTTATTATTATGGTCTGTGTTGAGTAATTAATAAGACGAAAAGACACTTGAATAAATTAATAAATACAAAAGAAAATTAAAGATACGTATGGTGGTGTTAGATAATATTAATTATTATTATTATTACCTGTGCGACCAATAGTACAAAGTTAGTGGTTTGTTATATAATTATTGGCGTTAATTGGTGGAATTATTATTATTATTATTTATATTGTTTTTTAAGGAAAAGTGGTTTGTATAGTGTTTGTTTGTTATTACAGAAAATAAATAACAATGTCAACAAGGAGAATACTAGGATCCTCATTTCGACTAGCCAAGACACACACATCATATAATAATAATACACTGGGTAGAATAAGGTAAGGAGTACATAAATTAATATGGTAAATTTACAGTAAACCTGGGTTCACTAAAACGTATATATTAGTATGTTTTACCACTAATTAGGACCATTCTAAGACTATTTTCTTCAATGGTGTTTCTCTCGGAAATGCCCCGTTTTCGAGATATGCCTAGTTTTCATACCCCATACAAACTTGGGGGAGAGCCTGGGAATCCGGGGTTTTGGGTGGGAGAAAACATGCTGTACACTATGGTGTTGCCTTTATAATATGTAATTGTCTTAAATAAACACTTGAAACCGGAAATAAAAGCGAAATAACAAAGTTTTCTAGACCGATACAATAAAATACAATTATAGCCCAAACAGCAGCGTTACAACACGTGTTGGCTTGGGTTGGGCTAGATATTCAAATCAAATGGTTATTTTGGGAATTAGTATTACCTAACCTGACCTAACCTAACCTAGACCACGACAGACTACCGGGACCTAACCTGGGCTAACTACCGGGCCTAACCTGGGCATAAAACCGGTATAACAAATAGAAGTTACCGGGTAAATATCCAGGAACGTAGATGGATACAGGACGCTCAAACACAGTATTCCCAAAACAAAATATAGCCAATACAGCCACAAGTGGCGTGAATATTACAACATTTGCAACACTGATAGTGTTTTCCCTGCACCCAAAACCCCGTATTCCCAGGCTCTCCCCCAAGTTTGTATGGGGTATGAAAACGGGGGCATATCTCGAAAACGATTCATTTCTAAGAGAAACAAAGTTAAGAAGTGTATTATAAAGGCAACGCCATAGTGTACAGCATGTTTTCTCCCACCCAAAACCCCGGATTCCCAGGCTCTCCCCCAAGATTGTATGGGGTATGAAAACTGGGCATATCTCGAAAACGGGGCATTTCCGAGAGAAACACCATTGAAGAAAATAGTCTTAGAATGGTCCTAATTAGTGGTAAAACATACTAATATATACGTTTTACTGAACCCAGGTTTACTGTAAAAATACCATTAATATTATGACCTAACTTAAGATCTAGTGACCCTAAGCTGTGTAAAGTTAAATTTACATATAAGTACTGAGTTCACTATATTGTATATTTTAGTATCATTATCCACTATTTTGGACCATTCTAAGACAATTTTCATCTATGGTATTTCGAGATATGCCTCGTTTTACAAACATAATTTGGAAATTAATCTGACTTAACCTGACCTGACCAGGGCAAACTACTGGGATATAATCGGTATAAACTATCATAAAGTGACCGGGGCACATTCCCGGGACCTAGCCGGATGTGGTAACACTGCGTGCCCCTAGCCAAGAATGCAGTAGCCTACTTCTGTAATGATACCAGGAATAAATATATAAAGTAAAATAATAATGTGCCCCCCCCCCCCCAATTCATTTTTAATATAAATACAATTCTAGTAGTTTACAGAGATTACACTACAAGTATTACCCATCAATATTGTAGTTTTTGTATCGTAATAAATCATTACCGGTATCATAATAATAGTATCCATCACATTTTTCAGATACGCGGTGCCTGGCACGAGTGGATTAGCATCTGAGACTCTTAATGTAACTAGGCGAGTGTGTTCGACTCAGGCTGCTGCATCTACTGACGAGAAGACTCCCCCCAACCCTTCCCCGACTGACCTTTTGTTGAGTGACTCATGTGTGTCCAGGCTGAAGGATATTGTGGGTGATAACATGTCCTTCCTACGGGTGATTGTTGAAGGAGGTGGATGCTCGGGATTTCAGTACAAGTTCGACCTGGATTCTGAAATTTTGGAGGATGACAGGTGAGAATTGGTTATTTTATTTTCAGTACAAATTTTACCCTCAATCTGACATTTTAGAAGGATGATGGATGGGACTTGATGTTTATGGGATCTTTAGGTTAAATTTTGGCTAAAGGTTTTATTACTTGTATTTGTGAATTTTACACTAATTCTGAGGTGCTTTATGGTACAACTCTTTTGGGAACAGTGAACATGGCTTCAGAGGGGATTGTCATTAAGGAGTATGATATTTTTTTCTTTATTTCCATTACTGCAAGATGTAAAGGGGACTTGAAAATGATGTTGAAGTAGGTTGTAATAATTTCTACATACTTGAGTAATATGTAATTATTTTGTTGACAGAGTGTTTGAGAGAGATGGAGCACGGGTGGTGATAGATGAAACTTCCTTGGATTTTGTAAAAGGATCCACCATAGATTACCACACCGAGTTAATTCGGGCAGCTTTCAGGATCTTAAATAATCCACAAGCTGAATCTGGATGTTCTTGTGGTGCCTCCTTTTCTATAAAGATATAAGAGTGAGTTGGTTCACTTAAAAATGTTACATTTCTAAATTGTATATGTATAAATAGAATCAGAGTATTAAATCAGTTTTGTAAACACAGCAGCTAATGGAAAAAATCTTATATTCGTTTGTGGTGGGTATTTATCTGTGATCATATAATCTTAGGATCATTAAAAAAAATTGTAATATATGCCATGTACAAAGTTTTCAGATGAATATCATATTTGTTAAGCATACTTGTGTACAGTACATATGATAATTATAGCCTCAATACCTTGTTTGTGTTAAGAGTTTACTAGTGAGCAGGGATGATGATAGCAACATTTAGTGCTAAGTAAATGAGGCCATTGGTGCTAAAAGTGAACAGGGAAATGACTTAATCCTATGCAGTTATGTGATAGTGTGTGCTGTGAAGACTGTACTATACAATATTTATATTCTTTGTTTGTTTACAAATAAACTTGTAAGGTTAGTCGAGTCATCTTTATCATTATCACACTGTACAGTACCGGTACTACAATATATATTGCACTTATTATGATCAAGTAAAATAATAAAAAATTTGAGTCTAGAAAACATTATGATGGAAGTGAAAATCTAAGATATAATGGTATAATTTATTAAAAGATTATGACAATGTTAATTATTGTATAAATAGTTGTTGATAATAGTGTTTTGACAATCTAAAAGAATATTTTCTTATAATGGAATGGGCAATGGTATAAATTCATATACAATATTATAAAGAATAATAATTACATGTTTGTAACTTCAAGTATTCATTAAATGAATAGTGCTTGAACTCTATTATTTACATGATGAAATATCATGCTTATGATTTAGCTTGGTCACTATGAGTATACACCTACAAATGTACAGTTACACACACTTTCCCATGGTACAGAGCTAGATGGACAATATTATATGATGTGGCACTGTGGAGTCAGACTCAGTCCATTACTCAATCTTTCACCTACCAGGTGAAAAATATTTCTGGCCTAGCATAGTCTTTTTCCTTCCCCCTTTGGATGAGGTAATAATGGTACCCAGGATCTATAGATTCCACATGAAGACATCACATGAGGCATGATAATGTTACATAATATTTAGTTACTGGATACGCCAGCAGTCTAGTAGATAAGACTCTTCCCCTGGACCCCTTGTAAGTGAGGGATCCTGGGTTCAATTCTCGGGC
Source organism: Petrolisthes manimaculis (assembly GCA_034508575.1). Taxonomy (NCBI): domain Eukaryota; kingdom Metazoa; phylum Arthropoda; class Malacostraca; order Decapoda; family Porcellanidae; genus Petrolisthes; species Petrolisthes manimaculis. The sequence goes on along the minus strand of JAWZYT010001239.1, from coordinate 134,791 downwards.
AATTGTAGACTATACTCGTTTTACGCTAACCTGGCCTAGTAGCCACGCCTCCTTAATAGACCTCGTCTCTGATTGGTCAATATCTCCAGGCAACCTCCGTTCACGCTTACCTTTCCCAAACCAAAACATTGCAATTCTCCGAGGTACATTTTTTTTGTTTTTTCTTGGTGCCTCACTTATTTCGCTTTATATCTACTTGGTACTTAGGTAACCTGACAGAATAATGATAGAGGATTACTATTATCGTGAAAAAAATATCCATATCATTAAAAAATATACGATTAAATAAGAGTTGAAGTGAAAAAAGTAGTTAAAAATGTGTATACAACTTTTTTTATATGCCGATATTTATTTATAAATATTACGCTACCATGATTAAAAATGGTTGGATGATGTAGATAAAATCCTCCTGCATGTCATGGTGGTATAAGATTGTAGATAAGACAGAAATTATTGCTGCAAACCTAATTTTAATGTCAAGATGTCAATGACGCTCTAATGTGTATGACTGTTTTCCCGCGCTCGTGTGTCAGTGTTGCCATGTCTGCTTGACATTTCCCTCACTTCTATATCAGAATTTCGCTGTCTACCTCAATTATTCCCTGTTTGGTCCTGAACATTGATGGTCTTTTAGGTATTTCATCTGGTAGAAATTTCCCTGTTTACTCTTGAACGAACTGTATATTATTTCCCTGTGTGGACTTCTTAATTCCCTAAAACAGATAAATTTCCCTGCACCTGGCAACACTGGGTGCATATTAGAGTGTTATTGACATCTTGACATTAAAATTACGTTTCCAGCAATAATGTCTGTCTTATCTACAATCTTATACCACCATGACATGCAGGAGGATTTTATCTACATCATCCAACCATTTTTAATCATGGTAGCGTAATATTTATAAATAAATATCGGCATATAAAAAAAGTTGTATACACATTTTTAACTACTTGCTTCACTTCAACTCGTATTTAATCGTATATTTTTTAATGATATGGATATTTTTTTCACGATAAAAGTAATCCTCTATCATTATTCTGTCAGGTTACCTAAGTACCAAGTAGATATAAAGCGAAATAAGTGAGGCACCAAGAAAAAACAAAAATAATGTACCTCGGAGAATTGCAATGTTTTGGTTTGGGAAAGGTAAGCGTGAACGGAGGTTGCCTGGAGATATTGACCAATCAGAGACGAGCATTAAAAATACAGCTATTAAGGGGGCGTGGCTACTAGGCCAGGTTAACGTAAAACGAGTATAGATGTTAAAACATCACTTGCATAATAGTAACTGGTTTGGTTTGATAATGTATAATTAAATAATAGTACTACATCACAAATAACACATCAGCCACTGTACCATTGTGTTCCTCATTATAAGTGTTCTATTTAATATCAAGTTAAGCCGATTAAGTTGACACATCTGTTAAGTTGATACCAATAAGCTTTAGAATAGCACAGAATTCTGGCACACTGTGCAGTATGAATGGAGTACTTAGGCAAGCTCTACAGTTCACAGATAAAAATTTGATTGCAGCTTTACATCTTGCTGACAATAGTGTACAGTCACAAACAACAGTTCATTTCTATCTCAGGAATGTATAATCAAAGGAAATAATCCACTAACTGCTTGTGTCATGATATCTGCCTGTGTTATCTCAATATATGTCAGACATCGATGGCGAGATATCAACTTCAGATGTATCTTTACTTAATACAGTATGTCAGGATGTTCAGATCTTAGGTTTAAGTTATATAATTTTAGGATTTTAGCTTCAAAACTGATGAACTGCCACCACTGCAGTGGATTTGCTTTTTGTTAAACCAGGTACTCTTTACAGAAATATAACATTATCTCATACTGTACAGTTATCTTTAAAAATATTTACCACTTATAGTTTATTATTAAAGAATACAGGTACAGTACTTCAGACACCCTATACAGTATTTTAAGTAGTGCTATTACACATTTTTCAGAATAACTCAGATCTTCACAGTAATTAATGGTACAAGTTTTGCTTTTAAGATTTCTCTCTATTTACACAATTATAATGTACAAAGTTTATATTATTATTCACAGCAGCTATGCTTATTCAATGATCTAACACTAATTTACACCAGTATACAATTCTGTCCTACCAAAGAAAATACATAAAAAAAAATAAACTATTATGATTAACAGAAATATTATATTAAACTTGATACGTTGTTAGCTATACAATATACAGTAACATCATATTATATTTATATACTATATCTACACTGGATAAACTAAACAATTAATCAACAATTACCTGATTGTTATTCAACCAATCAATGTCGTTGAAGCCTCTCTTCCTTCTAGGAACACCTCTGCTCTTTGGCTCTCAATCACTCCAATACCCTTTCCCACTCTTACTATATTTCCAATAATTTCAAGAAGACTCACTGGCTTAAGAATATAAAGGACAGACACAGTACTACTGACTTTACAAAATTTGTTATTATATATTAAGATCCATACTGTTCTTGGGAATAGCTTTAGTATTTGCTGGCGATGGTACAGTAAAGGTGAAGAGTTCATGTCAGTGTCCCTGGGATGGCAATTTATGATTTCTGGAGATCATTTTGCTTTTCATAGGAATTAATATAATTTAAACCATGGGAACCATTTATAAGTAGAATTGGAAATACAGATGGAATGATAAACTGTCCAAGCCTGAGTTTTAAAGGCTGAAGAATAATGATGATAAGAAAGAGGTGCTTACCTTCATGCTCATTTCTTGCTCCTCTTATTCTGAAAGAGAAGGAGTAAATGTTTTAACAGCCATTATCACAGCATCCAAAATGAAGTCATTTATCAGCCATAACTTCAGCCCACCCTGGATAAATAGGTGAACTAAGGTACAGTAGGCTGTCTTTTTATGACGTACAATCACCTACATACACGGGCTGCTCGGTCAGACAGCTTGAATAACTTCAACAACAATAAACTACATACTGTACATAAAAAACAATGAAAAAATTAATTTCGATTTTTCATTTCATAATCATAACCTTAATTACTTATACACAATTAATAATACAGACATACCTTTATCTCAAACTTCAAATGCTCTATCAACTCTGACTGGGCTGTGATTTTCTCGTTGAGGTCTGCCAGATGCTCGGACATAGTTGATATCTGCTCCTCATAATTTCTGCAATTTTTATTAAAGTGTTTACTCTCCGATTACTCAACCTGTCTGCATGGTTCACAAGATTATATGGGCAAACTGATAATCTCACAATATTAAATCAAGATGTAACAGGTGTGCTATTTCAACAAACTATTTTTATAATGTTTGAATAGAAACTAAATTTAAATGCAGTGCTAGGTTTAAAAGTACAGTAAATGATAATGCTATCTGTACAGAAACAAGCAATAAATTTCACTTCGTATAGTATACAAAATATATTAAGAGATCAAATTAAAAAAGAACATACCTTGCAGTAGTCTGTAAGGTTTCTTTTAGATTATTAACTTTTTCTCTTTGAGTGTCAACTTCTTGTTCACTGCATGTCCGGTTCTCTTCCGTCACTGCCAGCCGCCTCATCAATGCTTCACACTGCCATTACAATAAAAAGTTACACATGAAATTAAATTATGCTATCCTCAACTAATTTATAACTTGCTCTACCCTAATACATTAAAGTTCTAACAAAAAAATGAATGAAATCAGCTGTGTATTTGATCGGGAGTATACTCGCATTGTGTTAGTGGAGAATATAAAAATCTGAAACATACGTAACTGTACTTACCTCATTCTGATAGAGTGCAGCTTGACTGGTTGCCATGGTGAGTTGCATATAAAGATGTGAGCAACGGTTGGTAAAGTAATTGCGAATTGCCTTTTCCCTTTCGTCTGATGCTCCCTCACACCCTTGCACTTCACCTATCTAATAAACAATGAAAAATTAAAACATACAACTCCTATGATCATCTCTGTAGCTCTCCTTCTCTATAATCATCAATATTCTATGTGTAAAGGTAAATTATTTCTTCACCCAGCAGAGAAAAGGATACAGGATTACAGTATGACAATAACTAACGGAAGATGTAGAGGAAGTAACCGAGCCAGAGTGGTCTTTCATCTGGGTGTGTTCTCCGTCACTGTCCGTGGAGGCTGTCTCACCTTTCAACTGCTTCTCAAGTTGTCGTACTCGCTGAAAATACAGTCCAAGTAGTGAATTAGGAAATGATGTTGTTATTGTTATTTTCCTTTGACAAACACTAAACAACTTTACATGCTTAATGAACTTCTTTGTCATCCACAGGATAAAATCTATTTTATTAATTAAAGTTATTAAAGGTGCCAGCGAGTGGCAGTCACTGGGACAGAGTGTAGCACACACTGTGTGTATGAAACACAATTATAGCACACATCACAAGGATGTAATGTATGGCCCAGCGACCTCTCCACCCACCTGAGACCCGAGTCAGCTTCGGCTATGGCTGACTAAGCAGGAAGACCTCAGACAGCCGACTCAAACCCCCCACCCCCTGCTCACAGGGGTGGTAACCTCTGGCATCAGTGGTATTTTTAACAGTGTCCCGAGCAAGGTTCGAACGCTGGGCCACAGAATTGCAGCCACAACTGTTACCACTGTGCTAGCCAGAGGCTATATTTTTTTAAACCTTAAAAATGCTTGCAAAGTGGAGAATACTATATACAACAGGCTAAAACTATATACTGTACTGTACAGCAATACAATATTTCAAGTATTTGGAAATCCTCTACCATATTATAAAAGTTACAATACAAGATGAGAACACCAACCTTTGCCTCCTTTTGAAATTTACACTGTAGTAGTTGATTATCTAACTTGAAATGTTCCCTCTGAGCCTCCAACTGACTGAGCTTGGATGAGGCAAGAGCCAGTTGTTTCATGAGGGATGCCTCTGTGTCGGCCATGGTGGTGCTGTCAGATGGACTCACACCACCGCCTGCACCTTCATACAAACTACCGCTTCCGTCATCCTGTAGAGCAGTACTCGATGATGTTTACAGTTTCAATGTGGTTATAAGTGTTTTCTGGAGTATACACACACACAAGTACTGTACTCCATTATGTATGATACTTAGAGAACATTTTAAAGTATTGTGAAGATAAGGACAAAGTCAGTTAACTTCATGTCTTCTAGGCTATCCAGGGTGGGTTATAAATAAAGGCCTGCATATATATCAGAAAAAACACTTAGTAGTTAATGTAGATATAATGCATACTACACATAGAAACATATATATTGGTAAAAGCAACACCATCTGAAGGGCCTTTTAGTAACCAGGAATATTTTGGATCTTGTACTATGGGTCGTACAATCATCAGCAAATGGTCAACACTAATTATCTTGGGAGAACTGTACACCTGAAGTAAACCAACCTGAGTGATGGAGTTTAAGGCTGTCTTGCTACTGCTACTACCAGGTACATTAGTATATGGAGAGGAAGGGGTGGTAGGAGTGGACCCACCCTTGTTCCACGATGGTACAACTTGTTCCTTGAAAATGCTTGACATCTGCAACATAAATTAAGCATATTTTCCCTGAATACCAGTTTACTTGACATCTTCATCATACAATAAATTAATGAACCAGATCTGGCACAATGAGTGGTTTAACTGAGTTGATGGAGAGAATATATTGAGGTCCCTTACAGCACATCTAATCGGTGGGTACTAGAACACATGCTCTGTGAAAAACACCATATGAAACATTAGCATTATGGGATAATTTGAAATTGATAGATGGATGATCTCAAGTTTAGGGTTACATTTTCTAATAACTTTATATTAATTGAGGGAAGACATGGCACTATTGTCCATGACTGTACCTACAGTATACAATAAATATTAATACAGTATAAAAGTATTATACAGTACATATGTACTGTAATCATACCTTGCCTGTGATATCAGAGAGTCCCGAGAGAGTTTTTAGAATTTCTTCATTTGCTGCTCTTGCTTCCCCTGTAGTTGAAGGTTGGTCTTTTTCATTTGCTACTTTCTTTTGGTAAGTGTCTGATGCCTCTGAAATATATTAAGTTCATGAATAATCTGCCATACTGTATTCTGTTTTAAATGGCTGAAACTCTGAATAAATGAATTGTTAGTATAAGTCAAGCTGGAGCCAAGTTACACAATACGATACCTCTGAGTGCAGCATGGAAGTTGTTGAGGCGATCACTGAGCATGGAGATAAGGCGACCCTGAGCACTAGGAGACAACGTGTCCAGGGACGACCCGGGAGCACCTGTGATAATATCATCTCATTAACCTTCTTGCTTCATTATGTTTTGTCTGGTGTTAGTTCAAATATCCTACATTAACAAGCAAGATTAGTTACAGAGGATACAATATTAGTGATAAGGTTGGTATGTCAAGGGCTGTATGAAAAAAAAAAAAAAAAAAAAAAAAAAAAAAAAAAAAAAATTGTGTTGGAAGATGAGGCAAAAACATACTCTGATTTGCCAGGGTGGACACATAAGGAGCAAGAGAGCCCCAGGAAGACACCAGCCTGCTGAATGCTGCGCTCCACGCTGCTCCAGCTCGGCACCCTGACAATTCCCCTCCGCTCCCCTCACACACCCTGGTAAAACCATGCAATTAATAAATCTAAGTGAATGATTTATTGTATGAGTGTTAAGTGGAGCCATTATCATGATTTAACAGTTGCTAAACCATGGATACTACATTTGTAGTACAAGTGTTCTATTAACTGGTTACTTATATCACACTTTAACAAACTAGAAAATGCAGAATGTTTCATCTACTTTCAAAAATCTAACACACAATGGCAAAACAAAACTGAATGTTTATTGTGGGCAATCATTCATGCAATATATATAATTTTTATATTTACAATATACTAATACTACCCAACATTGCATTTCTCAGGATATCAATCACAAGATGATTGAGAAATTCCTAAGCACTTTAAGTTATGTTTAATTAAACTAGGTGTATATATATGAAAACATTCTCAGTGATATATGAGTGTGGAGTACAATGTCACACTACACAACACAGAAGAAAATGAGTACTGTATCTGATTCCAATACATAGTACTTGGTAAATGGAAAGTTGGTACAGTAGCTGTTTAAATGCAATAGACAACTGTACTTACCAATGGACAACAAGTGGTAATGCTTTCCGTAGACTGGCTCCACAAGCTGTAACATGTTGGCTTACTTGTGCCAACCCACTTAAAGTTTCCAGAGCAATGAAACTCTCTCCTGAAACACTCTCAGCCATCTGGTGATAAGATGAGGCCAAACTGTGCCAGGGAGATGCTGCAGATTTCAAGTGCTCTATCAACTGGGAAGAAGAACACAGGACTGAGAATGGTTTGAATATAAAATAATACTGGGGTGAGAGAAAGTTTAAGGGCATGTGAAAACTCTGATTATTCCCAAATACTAAACAAGAGACATTTTTCCACAAATTGATAAGAGAATCACTCACTTCTGTATCTCAAAATAAACCTGGTAAATTGATAATGTTTAGGTAATGAGGCAAGCAAGTCTTCAACAACTCATTTACATTCATTGGTTGTATAAAATCAAAGTAGTGTAACCATAAACTTGTTTTTCTCCACTTTCCCCTGGAGTATTTTACCTTCTGCTGAACTTCAGTTTCCTGTTGATATTGTTTGACTCTGGTACTGTAGCAGCAGAGAAATTTGGCAAAGGATTCTGACAGCTCTTGAATCAAAGCATCGAAAGAATCTATCAAGTTTCTGGCTGTGACGGTAAGCGACTTGTCACGTCCATTTTGTACTGGAATACTCAAGTTACTTGATGGAGGCTCTGAAATTCATGATTCATAATATATTAGTGAAAGTACTCACCATAAAGTGTCTCTTATACTAACTTATCCTGTTCCTGTCATACATTTCACAAGCCTCTCCTCCAAAAGGTTCTGGATCTCCCTTATCTTTTTCGTTTCAGTTCAATAATGAACAAACTAAATGTATTCAGATATATGATATTCCAAAGCAGAAGATAATGAGCAACAATGTCATACCTGAGGTGTGTGTGGGTTGAGACTGGCCCCTGGTGTCTGGTGGTGTTGGCTGAGTGCTCACTGGGGCAGGAGAGGTATTAAGATGTTGCTGTAGGGTTGTCATTTGATCCCTCAGTGCTCGAAGCTCACCCTCTCGCTGCTGTGCCACAACCTCCTGTCGTACACGTTCATTTTCCAACTGCTCCACCTTGTCCTGAAACATAATTAACTCTACAGGAAAGAATTCTTGTTTTACACCCGGCAAATGTTCCAGTTCAATCAACTGATGGGAAGATACTTGAAATGTTGTGACAATATAACCGGTATGTGTGTGCATCTGACTTCCTTCAAATGCATTAGTCAAAACAGTACAGAATAACATCTCATGGAACTGAAGAGATATGCTGCATATGAAGGACAGAGTAACAGAAATAATATAGATACAAATCAAACTTTTCTCGTTCCTTGTGTACCTTAATCAAATACACTACAGATTGATAAAATTTCAATTGAATATAAATATGATCAGTTTACCTTTTTTCCAATTTCTAAAGTACTGTATTGTATGCCAATCAATGTTACCACCTCATTCAATCAACTTACATTTGCAGATTTTTCTCTAATCTGAAGTAGCTCTTTGTATTTTTGTGATTCCTTCTTGGTAGTTTCAAGCTGCAGGTCCAAATCAGAGAACCTCCTGCGATATGTAGTCTCAATTTCAGCCAGTTCTGATTGCAACCGTGCATTTTCTTGAATCTTGGACTGGAAATACAGTACAAGTCATGAGAAATATTAATCCTACTTATAACACTTCATAAAAATACTTAGAAAACAGTGCTTCTTCAATGGTGGTTACTTAGAATTGCAGTAAAACACAAAGAGAAACTAGTAATGCCTTAACTTGAGTCAGAATAATTCCTTTATTGAATAATGTACCAACAGCCAAAATGTAAGAGTACCTGTATATATTGTTTAATTAAGATTGTTTTACATAATCACAGTAAGGATATATTAGAAAGAGGAATTAATAAAACATATTCCAATAAAATACAATAGTTGTAAAAATCATTGTACTGTACTATAATCCTAAGAGTACAGACAGATCATCATAAATATACACTCCTGGGATTAAAATATGTCATACAATCATAATATAATTGTCAATGAAAATACCAAAATAGGTTTCACACATACACACCTGTAGCTCCTCAGTGAATACATCAGTGTCTGCTACGTTTCCATCTACAACTGACTCTGATGATTTTCCTCTACCTCTCTTGGTTTTAGACTGCAATAAATAACATCATATAAACATACAACTGAAGTGAGAGAGAGATATCAATCAAAGAACTGGATAAAAACTTTCATGCCCAAAAAGTTTTCAGCTCCATGTCAATTGTTCTTGCATCCATGACTAAAGTGTATTGTATATGTACAGTAATAATTCACTTCAAAAAATACATTTCATACAAACCTCAATCTCATCCAGGTCTTCTTGTAGTAAGGTTAATCTTTTTGTGAGTTGTTGATTTCTAAATGAAAGAGAATCATTCTCTTGCTCCGCTTTCCTCAACACTTGATCTCGAGACTTCATTACATCCTGACAGACAGAAAATGTTACAGTACAAACAATAACAATTGCTACTCACACAAAAAACATAGAGGTAAGACTGTATTATCGGTCAAAACATCCTCCTTGGCTATGGTTGTGTATTGTCAATGGTTAAGTTAAACCAAAGATAATTTGCAGTACAAACAATAAATACCAACTACTGCAATAAGAAATAAATAGAGACAATACATTTTAATTATCTCTGACATGGGTTACTCACAATTGTAACATAATTCCTTCTTGAAATGGATAACAAATCACAAATGAACACATACAGGGAATTACATACATTTCAGTTAAATACTGTGCACCAGGGGAATGGAACACAGTTATTATTAGTGCAGTATATAACGGGCTGTATACAGTACAGGAGTATCCGTAGTGTTGCCAATGGAGTGGTAAAGGTACGATGGCCCTGTAATGTATCTAAGTAGTCATCGTATTGGCACCACACCATGGTCAACACCATTAATGTTCTTGCATGTGGCCCTTAGTTTATAAATAGATATTTATTTACACAAAGTGATAAAAATAAACAAGCTCTCACGGATAGTTGTGAAGATTTTGTTTGTTCCTCCAGCAACGCTTTCTTCAGAACTTGATTTTGAGCTCGAAGCTGAAACAAAGGAATAACAGTGAATAACCATGAATATATTTAAAATTTCTTATTTAGATGACTCCTCCTCACTTATCAAAATGTCCACTTTCTCAAATTTTTAAACACACACACCTTACCTAACCTAACCCACAGCAGACTACCGAGACCTAACCTGGGCAAACTACCAGGAAATAACCGTGGTAAAGTATCGGGATCTGACCATGGTAAAATACTTGGACCTAGCCAGATCTGGCAACACTGCTACAAAACGGCAATACCGTAACTTAGTCTAGAATTCTAGATAAATACCGAGAAACACATCACAAATAATTAAATATATATATAAGAATAAGGTAGTTATTGAAAGAATTGCCATTTTACAGCAGTGTTGCCAGATCTGGCTAGGTCCCAGTATTTTGCCCCGGTCATTTCCTGTACTTTACCACGGTTATTACCCGGTCACTGGGACCTAGCCAGAATTAGCAACACTGCTACAAAATGGTAATTCTTTCAATAAATCCAGAAAATAGTCTTAGAATGGTCTAAATAAGTGGGTAATGAAGGTAGAAAATCCGTACGCATTACCGGTAATTCTTTCAATATTTACCAAAAATATGATTAATTAATAACTCAAAAAATATATATATATATAAAACATGAGAAGATCACAAATAAATAAAATATATATCCAAAAACATGATTAATTAAACAGTAATTTATTACCTTTGAATACTCAGCTGCGAGTTTCTGATATTTGGCTTGTAAATCTGGCGACTCCATGATGACTTCTGTACCGGTAATATTTTTTATTTCCTGTATAGCTGTATTAATATAGCTTTGTCCAGGTGTTTATTTAATTAAGAAATGTCAGTAGGATAATTATTTAAGTTAATGTTTGGTTTTAATAACTTAGAAATAGTAAGTTAGCAGTCAAGATTATGTACGACCCCTTTTCTATAGTCACTTTTCCTTCATTTTTTATATTTATTTTATATTTATCGTTGTGTTGTGTTCCCACTTCTTTATTCTACCCTCCTCTTTGTCCAAGGTTGGATTTAGCTTTGTTGTTTTCACCCCTTCCTTGTGTGTGTATGAGAGGTGTGACACTTCCACAACAATAACAACACCTCCCACCCAGTATTGCCACATCAAAGTTGCTAACTTGCTAACAACCCCCCCCTCCCCCCAGGAAAAACAGAACAAAAAAATAATACTATATTAATTATTTTATAACTCGCTCAGATTGACTCAGCATCAAATAATAGGTACAAATGCATATATTTGAAAGTTTGGTACTACAATATGACCACAAAGTTGCTAAAACAATAAAATTATTGCTAATTGACTTTCCAGCAAAACGCGCTATATCAATATAACTCGCACCGTCTGGCACCCCTCAAAAAATAAATAGATATACATATTTGAAAGGCAAGTGCATCGTTCCATTTCCTTCTTGTGATGTGCTTTGGTAGTGTGGTAATTCGGGGTTAACAGACTCTAGAATATAAGATATACTTTATTGGTTGGGCACAGGGAGTCACACAGAATAGGAGGTTGTGTCGGTCGGTCCTCTTCGCCAGAGCTCGCGTGTGGTGTCTGTGGTAGGTCGGAAGCCAAGTGAAGGTGTTCTTGTGTCCAGTGTCCGAGGGTGAGTGAGGAGTGGTGAGTGGAGTGATGGCGCACGTGATGTGGAGTGGTGAGTGGAGTGATGGCGCACGTGATGTGGAGTGTGGAGTGGTGGTCCAAGAGTCAACCGTAACACGTGGCGTGGAGTGGCGTAGAGGTGTGGCGTGGCGAGTGGAGCGGTGGCGCACGTGATGTGCAGTGTGGAGTGGTGGTCCAAGAGTTACCCGTGGGACATATCTTGGGGAGTGGTCCAATGGTAACACGTGGCGTGGAGTGGTGTAGTAGTCGAGGCTTACATGTAAGGTATATCAAAGTATATATTCTAGAGCAGTCCCGGGGTCACCAGTGTAGTTATTCGGGGTTAACAGACTCTAGAATACACGATATACTTTATTGGTTAGGCACAGGGAGTCACACAGAATAGGAGGTTGGTGACTTGGTGGTGGTATGCAGGTGTGTCGGTCGGTCCTCTTCGCCAGAGCTCGCGTGTGGTGTCTGTGGCAAGGTTTAAAGAATACAAGGTTAACCCGCTCGTGGGAACTGCGCATGGTCGTGACGTCACTTGGTAATCGGGGGTTGGGATGAAGGGGGAGCAAGGAAATTAGATGAAAGAAAACTGAAGTACGGGATGGAAAGGCCAAACTATGTCAAACTCGCATGTTCCAGACTATAATATAATTTTTCTTTCACTCTCTCTCTCTACATAAAGGAATTCCTCAGTTGTAAATAAATTATGTAGTTGTTTAATAAATTTTATTGAAATATATTTAAGTAGTTGTGCAATTAAACTATGCTAAATAAAAATGAAAATAAATAAATATTGTGCTTTCTCACATAGCCCCTCTGGTACCTGGTCCCCGCTATTCCCCTAAATGGGTTCAAGAAATTACTATTATATAAATATATGTAAATGTATCAAACATATACATACAATTATACAGGGTGTCCGGAATTTTTTACCCGAAAATTTGGCAAATGCATGCTTTATTAATTCTGAAAAGAAAATACTCTATTGATGTGATCTTTTTTTTTTTTTTAGTTTAGCAGTAATTTAGACATTTAATTAAGGGGGGGTGGGAGTAGGGGACAGGCTTGGGGGGGTGCGGGAATATGGGGACAGGCATGGGGTGGGTAGAAAGCCTGTCCCCCTATTCCTGCACCCCCCAAACCCCCCAAGCCTGTCCCCTTATTCCTACACTTCCTTAAATGTGTGACATTTGAACGGGGGGGTTTTGGGGGGTTGCAGGAGTAGGGGGACAGGCTTGGGGGGTTTGGAGGGTGCAGGAATATGGGGACAGGCTTTCTACCCACCCCAAGCCTGTCCCCATATACATCAATAGAGTATTTTCTTTTCAGAATTAATAAAGCATGCATTTGCCAAATCTTCGGGTAAAAAAATTCCGGACATCCTGTACTGTATAAAGAGTGTTTCATTTGGCACCACCAAACTCCCTGTAGCCAAGTTTGAGAGACCCTAGAAGTTACCAGACTTACAGTGTTCTTCTTTAGTTGTTCGTTTTCTCTATAGAATATCTACGCCTATTAATTAACAATAAATATACTATATCCACGATATTCTCCATAGTACAGTACCTACTGGATTAACTTTGCATATTTCCTCTTCATACTTTTGGAAGATTGTATATCTCTGTTGAGCACACGAATTCTAAAAAACATTCTCTCATCGAACACTTGGCCATGTCAGCGCGTAGTGAGAGAGCTCCAGTGATGTGAAGGCAGGTGAGGTTGAGAATAGAGTGACCTGACTTCATCCCCTGGACCCTCACTCGATTCATCCGTGACACGTCATGCGCGGACTGGACCATTTTAAGGCCTACGCGGGTTAACCTTGTACTCTTTAAACCTTGGTCTGTGGTAGGTCGGAAGCCAAGTGGACGAGCCAGTCATCGCTGACCCCTTTTATTTGGTGGGCCAGGGTTCCCGGATGTGGCGTGGGTCATGAAGGTATACTCAGCCGCAAGGTCAAGGGAATATACTAGGTCTGATCATGCCCGTACCATTTTTCACCTCATCTGCGCATGACGTCACGGGCAAGACTCCTCGGGATAGACTCAATTGCCTATCAATGTGGGTTAAGAAATGTATGAATAACTATTCTACCAAATATATCATCATAAACTGATATCCTCATGCACTGTATACATGCAGTGAAAATGCTGGTAGCTTAATAATTTATCAACATTCATACATGTGAAATCAGCTTGCTAATAAAAAAATAATTAAATGTATAATTGGCGCTATGTGGCATCTCTACTTCCTCCCTTCTCTCTCTCTCTCTCTCTCTCTCTCTCTAAACAATTTTAGGGGAAACAAAGGTAAATGGGCTAATCGAGAGAAATCTGGAATAAAAAAAACATAAGTTCTGTTATGATAAATAATCCTAATTACCAAACTCTAAGAACAGTGTATATTTGTGAGTGTTTGCATGTTACTGGAAAATAAGTCTATGGAATCAGAAGGACTGAGATATGTTGGGGGATACATTGCTAGCAACATACAGTAATACCATTGCCTGCAGAAAATTTCAAATAATTATATGTAAATAGCTTGCAAACAAACATTATTAGTAACATCAGAAATGGTGGTGATAAATAAAACATTACAATGTAATAAAATAAATATTGTACTACATTAAAGTAGTTTAATATAAACAAAATGAAAATAAAAAAATGTGTTAAATTTGAAAATTGGTCGACATTAATAACCTACATAATTTATTTTTTGTTTTATAAAATGATAGAAAAATACAAATCTAATAGCTTCATATTTGGATCACAGTAAAGGTACTGTATTAAAAGGAGGGCATATAAAGTATACAGTGTTGAGTCAATGAGAACTGTGCAGTAAAACAATAACAATAAAAATATGGAGAGCATAATTAATATACTTTTAAAGTAGTCTACCATACCCGTTTTTTTCTCTCTATCTCTATCTCTCCTGCCTGCCGCTGACGTCACGGATAAGCTCGGGTAAGCTGCGCGTGATCAGACCTCGTATTCCCTTGACCTTGCTCAGCCGCATGTATGCAGGTACACGGCTGAGTCATTGGTGGGGCAAGGTGTGGAGGACCCAGCAGATGTTATCCCTAGAGAGCTGGGGAGGGGATTACTGAACTCACCTAGGCTAGGAATAGACCCAGGAGTGGCCATAGTGTGTGTGGTCACTACAGTAGCTTATAGGGACAGCCGCACATGGATGAGATCCTTGCAGCAGCCAGCCCTTCCTTTATTATTTTTTTTCGCTGTCACCAGAGCCTACCGACAAGACCTCTGCCCCGGGTCAACAACAACAACAACAACAAATAATAGGGAGTTTTCGCTCAGCTGACGGAAATGACGTCACGATATCAACACCCGCCATGATGGCGGGTATTGGGCCTGCAGAGATAGTGCAGTTGTGATAGTAAGAAGTTCATTTACACTAATTATCACAATAATAGAGCATTCCACTTACCTCAAGAGCATGCCTCTTAACTGCAGAAATTAAGTAGTGCTGCAGTGTAAACAAAGATGGCCGCCCAAACATTGAAGATACAGTGCCCCTACTGCCACATTTTGCTTAATAATGTCAATTCCTTGGCATTGCAACTATCATCATGCCCTGGTAAGTAAAGAACGTAACTGCAAGTATAGATGTAAGTGAAAATAAAGTAATATTATTGAGCAAATTTGAAGTAATGGCTGTCTAATGAAGAGTGCGAGGGTTGTTGTGAGCAGTACATTTGTTACAATAAGTTTATAAATGATCTAGCATGTTGCATGCATCGTATTGTTGGTATATTTATTGGGTTGATGTCAAAGTTTTGTTTGTTATAGATAGTTTGAAGGGAATCAATTTCCACAGGCACGGATAAGCATCAGTCCATAGTACACATCTATGAAGGCAGTCACACTGAATTGCCAGCAACAATATAACTGAAGCACCTGTAGTTCAAACTACTAAACAACACATGATGGTTGGCAAATATGTTTAGTTTAATTAACCACAGAGAATTGAATCATTGTGACTGGCTGAGGGAACAAACTTATGTTCATTACAGTTCATCTTTGCTCATATTTATTGGAATGGACAAACACTCTCCTCAAATCAAGTCATAATTATTGCTACTTGGTCTAGGTGTCTACTTTTAGTCGCAATCTGTATTGAACCTGCATAATACAGGGTGTCCATATATTATCTGAATAACTTTACATGTTCATGAAAGGTAATCTGTTCACATAATTATGGACACCCTGTCTGGCATGTTAACTTTAAGATTCATATAGATTATATCCAGGGTATAGATATCTACAAGCAGTGTTGCTTTCTACAGTCCAAAAGTGCCTCCCAGTTGGTAGGGAGCTCAACCTACCACTTGGGGAGGGAGGGGTTGGTATTTAAGGTTGTGCAAAGCAACACTGCCTGTAGATATTGACACACTGGATGCAATCTGTACCAAAGGGAAATGAAACTGAAATCAATGTCTTTCAGGTCTGCAGTGACAAAAATGAAGAAGACCTCAATAAGCATCCAGAATTCTGGAAGCCAGAGAGGACAAGCAGAGAATTGAAGAAAGAAGAGGACAAGCACTATGTATTGGTGTATATATAGTGGAAAAATAAATATGGAATTTTTATTACTTAATTTATTTATCATCCCAACAGGTGTTACATTTAACTTATGGACACCTGAAAGGGTGTAGGGTTCAAATAAAATTACTGATATGAGGATATCACACTCCACCTCAATCCCTCCAATAAAATACCAGCATTGCAAAGTTGCCTTGAAGCTTGTTACAGACAGTTTGGTTGACTCTGTAACCTTTCAATTTACCATGATTAATTTACCGATTTAAAACCACACTGGTTTTAGGAAAGCCCCGTCCTTATATTATTTCATGTAAATACTCTGTATTCCATTAGAGAAAACTGAACTACTGAACCTAAACAAGGTTCTTCAATATAATTAATTAACCTCTACATGAAAAGATGGTTTGCATTTAATGCATGTCCATCTCCAATGAAAATACTGTATAATTTCTTGAAATACTGCAAAGCTGGTACTGTTAAGGGAGTAGTATATTTTTGGTACATTGGAGCTTCTTGATTTCTCCAGAGTATGCCAGGAAACAGGACCAGCTTAACAAAAATAATGGTGACCCGTTGCATGAAATAGTTTGGAGGAATCAGATGCTCCAGATTTACCAACACTACTGTCCCCTAAAATTGGGACTGAAAAATGATATCATGGAGATTAAAACAGCATGAACTAGAGGGCAGGATATACAAAGCTGGAATATTACAATTAAGTCAGGTGTTTACTTTTTCCATCTTGGTACCAAGTACTGTACCTCCATATGGCCTAGTACAAGTTCCTATATAACTGAACTGGATTTAATAATTGTTTTACTGCCTTCTTATTCAACCTTTGGTCTGGTTTTGTGTTCAGTCGACATATAACTTGAGTTATAAGGCGGGGTTCTCACCAATACGTTTGCAATCCGTTTGCACGGAGTCCGTTCACGTTGATGACGTCACGAACGTCCGTGTATGTGCCCAAACAGTGGGAATGCGGTGCGTGTCTCAACCTCACGTAGACGGACCACGTCCAACGTTGAGGATGAACTGAATTCATCTTTTTGTGTAGCAACGTTGGCGGTGGTGTCCGTTTATAATGTTGTTGACTCCTCAACATATGAAAATAATATGAATTAAACTTATTTGTTCGCAAAATGATACGATTTTATGTAAATAAAATAATAATCATAATATATTTGTGTATAGTTCGTCAATTTATGTACGATTAATAAGAATGTACATTGGAACTGTAGGCTTGGCAACACCGCACTCTGGTGCTGGGTAAACAAACAACCTACCAGCCAAAACAACAGTTGTAGCTGCTCACTACATTAAAACACAATTATTAAAAGTTGAAGACCAGCCTCAGGTACAACAAAATGATTGAATTAAAAAAATATTTGATATCATCCATGATTCTAAATAATATTTGTAATGTAAATGCATATATATAGGTTGTAATTAAAAGTACTAGAAAACATCCGCATTTTTAATAGGCTGATATGGTATCTAGTTTATTGGTTATTATTTTATGCCTTTAGTAAATCCTTGTCCATCTCCGGTAAAAACTCGGCCATAGTCGCTTGTTGTTGATGTGAAGAAACGGGCGGGAAACGTCGCTCAACTCCTCTGTGTCCGTCTGGACGTTGTGTTCGTGACGTCATCAACCTGAACGGACTCCGTGCAAACGGACTGCAAACGTATTGGTGAGAATCCCGCCTTAGTTAGAATTAAATAACTTAGACCTTTCCGTAATATCTTAATTAAAACGTTCATATTATAATACAATACTCACATTTAACTTTACCAAAGGTCCCAGCTCCCAGAGTATTGCCAATCTGATAATGACCAATTTTCATAAGAGTTATAGTTTGTGATCCAGGAGGTTGGCCTTGTATGCTTGTACAGACTCCATGGTGTGTGTGTGTGTTCGAGCCCTCCCCCATTACCCCCCCATTAATTAATCATTGAAAATCATTTTTTTATGTAATCGGAGGACACTCCTGAGGTTTCAGCGATAACACATATGTTAAAATTATTACTCTCAGACATAAGATGTCAGCGTGCATAGCGGCTAAACAAACAGACAGACTGTTTTATATATATATATATATATATATAGATAGATAGATAGATAGATAGATAGATAGATGAGCTGTTATTATATGATTTTGATGCAGTATCAGGGTCCTATAAGTCCTTGCCATGTATAAACGCCTACCAACAAAATTTTAATTAATAGTGAACTTTGTGAATCCTGTGGTCGCTCCACGATCGAGTGGTCATGCTATTCATGCTGTCAGATATGACACATATATTTTTATTTCTCTGCGAAATTCAAACTCCAGGAATTAATTAATGATAGGGAACATGCAAACTTCAGAGCCTGATTGCTGAAACGCATATGATTCTCAAGTGTTTTCTCTATGAAAATCTATATACATAAAGCCGAAATTCTGTCTGTCTGTGTGTGTGTCCTAGAGTGAAAATTTTTACATGAGTTTCATCGTTATAACCTGGGGAGTGTTTTCGACCTATAAAAAAAATGTTTTTCAAAATTGTTTTTCAAAAAATGTTAGGAGGGGGATTCGAACCTTTGTGTTAGGGACACGCACAAATTCTCTCTCCCTCTCTCTCTCCCACCAGTGTTGCCAACCGTAGGGTAATCGCCCTATATGTAGGGCATTTCGACCTCAAATCCATGTCTGTAGGGCGTAGGGTAATTTTACTGAATCGTAACGAAACGTAGGACGTTTACAACATTTTGGTATAAGTGATAACATATTTTGCAACAACAAAATATCATATAAATTGAATAAATATTACTACAAAATATTTATCACCTTCAGCTACGTAAAAAATAAAACTCTTCAAAACTCAAGAGTAGGTAGTAGAAAATACTTCTCATGAATCTTGCAACTAATCTGGCAGCCAATGTAACTCATGAACAGGAATAGCCAATAGGACAGGTTCAGATTATCTAGATTAGATGTGAGCAACTGAGCATGTTGTAGTCTTGTTTAGTGTAACAGCTGTATGGTATGCTTGTTTACCCTCTTTATTTACGAGTGCAAACAACAAAACACCAAGCATAATGGCCGATACTATTATGTTGTTTAGTTATATCTTTTTACTACATTTCATTTACGGTTCATTTTGCACCACCGAACTGAGGCCCAATACTATTTAAACTGTATATATTCAAAAGAAAAAGAATATTTTTGTTTATATATTATTATAAATAAAACCTCCAAGTAGTTGAGGATTATTTTCATCCTAACTTGCTGAGAGAGAGAGAAAGTCTTTCTCTAAAAAGTTTTAAAATTATCACTGGGGGTTAAATAGAAGTTGGAGGACAGAGGAATTGAGCAAAGGACGAAGAAAAGGAAACAGTCCCCCCTCTCTCTCTCTCGCTCTCTTTCTAACGGTTGCTGCCCAGCTCAGGCCTTGTCCCACCCTCTCTATCTCTGTACTAGCATTTTTCTTCGTCAATTTAAGCCTTCCTTCGTCCTCAAATTTCCTTTTCTTCGTCCTTTGCTCAATTTAATTCTTCCTCTGTTCTCCAACTTCTATTTAAAGATTTAAGTTTATAGTAAAGAGGTTTGAGTGTCCATCGAGGATGTATAGGTGGAGGCGACATGCCCATATCTCACTAATAAACCCCCATTGATAATTTTAAAACATTTTTTTTTGTAAGCGGTGGACACTGAGCTTTCAGCGATGACATTCATGTAAAAATTATTACTCTAGATGAAACAATACGGCCGTGTATAGCGGCTAAACAAACAGACAGACTGTTTTATATAGATAGATAGATATACCACACTAGTGCAGCATGGTGGTCGAGTGGATAAGAAGCTCGCCTCACGTCCTAGAGGTTCCGAGTTCGATTCTCCGCCCGACCATAATATTATAACTAATATTATAATTAATAATAAACTTTAAGTTACTATATATATATTATACCATATTAATCTTTGCAGCCCGGTGGTGCAATGGTAGCACGCTCTGTAACAACAGAGAGGCCTGGGGTTCGATTCCCTAGTCGGGTGGAAACAGTTGGATTTGTTTCCTTAAATGTGGTGTAATCCCTGTCGACCTAGCAGAGAATAGGGACGGGACGTAAGTCTCGGACTCCTTGGAATAAGGAAATGATGAGTGATCAAGACCAGCTGTGGATAAAGAGACGTCTGGGATTTTCAATGATCCTGGCAACACGTCGAAGATCCCCCTGATCTACATCTACATCGTCGAAGAAGTGTCCAAGTGTACTATATCGTCGAAGAAGTGAAGTGAAGTGTATACTATACTATACTATATATATATACTAACATATACTAACATGTACTATATAACCAACACCTACATCGTCGTCAACTCACAACATAGAAGCTGCCAGACGGTGTAGCTGCTCTCCACTTGGTAAGATAGTGTACTATATATACAATAGACGAAATATGGTGACAGGCTTGGAGTGGGTAAAATACTATAAACCATACTACCTTAGACGAAATACAATACAATAGACGAAATATGGGGACAGGCTTGGGAGTGGGTAAAATACTATAAACCATACTACCTTAGACGAAATATGGGGACAGGCGTGGGAACCCAGCCATTCAGTGCCGGTCCCAAGCCCGGATAAATGGGGAGGGTCACGTCGCCAAACCAATAAGAGCACCTATAAGAGTAATATACCATACCATACCTATAAGAAATATACCATACCATACCATACTATATACTATGGAGAGTGGAGGTGAGGATGGGATCCTTGACAGGTAAAGGGAGAGAGCTGGCAGATATGATGGAGAGAAGAAAGCTGGACGTACTGTGTGTGCAGGAAACAAAATGACGGAGGATTCAATGTCGGGATAGTCGTAAAGGAAAAGTATATTGGAGGTAAGGAGGGTGTCTGACAGAGTGTAAAGATGGAAATTGAGGGGGTCCTGATGAAAGTTATCAGTGCATATGCCCCCCAAGTAGGGAGGAAAGGGTGGTTATTGGAGCTGATTTAAATGGCCATGTTGGAGAAGGGAATGGTGGTGATGAGGAGGTGATGGGAAAGTACGGTGTGGGAGAGAGAAACGCTGAAGGACAGATGCGGACGGAGATGGCTGTAGTGTAGAAGAAAGAGGAGCACAAGAGTGGAGGGAGGAGTACACAGGTTGACTATATCCTGTGTAGGAGAGGCAACTTGAAGGAGTTCGGCGATTGTAAAGTAGAGTGTAGCAAAACAGCATAGGGTGCTGATTGGTAAGATGAGTCTGGAAATAAAGAAGAGGAAGAAGAGGTGAGCCAGGTTTTGGGTGATAAGATAGAGGAGGACAGAAACTATCTCTGAAGTTGTGAGGCAGAAAGCAAAGAAGGTACTTTGACATCAGGACGGAGAAAAGAAGACAAGGAAACTTGGTGGTGGAATGAGGAAGTACAAGAGAGCATAAGTAAGAAGAAGCGGGCGAAAATGAAGTGGGATAGACAAATGGATGAAGAAAGTAAGCAGGAGTATAAGGAAATGCAGAGCACAGCAAAGAAGGAGGTGGCCAAGGCAAAGGACAGGGCATATGAGAAGCTGTACGAGAAGTTGGATAGTGCATAGTAGAGAAGGGGAAAAAGACCTTTACCGATTGGCCAGGCAGAGAGACAGAGCTGGACGGGATGTGCAGCATGTTAAAATGATAAAGGATGTAGATGGAAATATATTGACAAGTGAGGAGAGTGTATTAAGAAGGTGGAAGGAGTATTTTGAAGAGTTGATGAACATAGAAAATGTAAGGGAGAGAAGGTTGGAAGAGTTGGAAGAATGGAATGAGGAAGTGCAGGAAATCAGCAGGGATGAAGTGAGGAAGGCCATGAAGATGAAGGCTGGTAAGGCAGTGGGTCCAGATAGCATACCAGTGGAAGTATGGAGGAGTTTAGGAGAGATGGCAGTGGAGCTGTTTACCAGATTGTTTAACAAAATCCTTCTAGGCGAGAGGATGCCCGAGGAGTGGAGAAAGTGTTCTGGTCCCAATTTTCAAGAACAAGGGGGATGTGCAAAGCTGTGGCAACTATAGAGGTATTAAGTTGCTTAGTCATGCAATGAAGATATGGGAAAGTGTGGTGGAAGCTAGACTGAGAAGAGAAGTGAGGATTTGTGAGGAGCAATTTGGTTTCATGCCAGGAAGCACTACAGATGCAATATTTGCCTTGAGAATGGCGATGGAGAAGTACAGAAGGAGTTGCACTGTGTGTTTGTAGACTTGGAGAAGGCTTATGACAGGGTGCCAAGAGAGGAGTTATGGTATTGTATGAGGAAGTCAGGAGTGGCAGAGAAGTATGTGAGGGTGGTCAAGGACATGTATGACGATAGTGAAACTGTAGTGAGGTGTGCAGCAGGAACGACTAAGGGGTTCAGGGTGGAGGTGGGTTTACACCAAGGATCCACTCTGAGCCCTTTCTTGTTTGCAATGGTGATGGACAGACTGACTGATGAGGTTAGACAGGAGTCCCCATGGACAATGATGTTTGCGGACGACATTGTGATATGTAGTGAGAGCCGGGAGGAAGTTGAGGTAGAACTGGAGATGGAGATATGCACTGGAGAGGAGGGGAATGAAAGTGTGGATTGTGTCATCTCTGAAACTATTTAAAAGTAATTCAGATAAGTCGAAAATAAAGAGCCTGAGGTTAATAAAATAATCACAATGGGATAATAATTACTCTATGAAATCGACCACAGTTGCTTCGGGAAAATGCCTTAAAGTAATTAAACAAAACATTATATAGGCCTATGACTTACAGCTCAATCACACCTAGTTGGCATAAATTGGAAAATGGGGGGCTACAATAGTGCACACAGTTATAGGCCAAAATGAATTATCTCAATATCAACAACTTTTATCAAATTTAGTCACTACAAATCTATGTGTTCGCCAGTCACTATATAATATTATAGTATACTTGTATATATATAAAGAGAGGAAACAACAAGCATTGCTGGATGAAGTTTTAATAACAGAACATAACTTTTAATACTTTTGTTGAACTATAGTACAACATATTTCTTAAGACGCTTGATCCATTCTTCTTTACTCGTTCTTATACTTATGTAATGGCAAAAAGCTCGTCAATAGATCTTCAATAATCACAGGCACTTCAGAGATGTCAAACTGTTCTTCATTATTGGGACATGACAGGACACCGTTGAGTATTGACACCAGAGCATCATCCACAGCTTGGTACAGGGACGAGTTCAAGAGTACTTCTAGGTAGTCTATGATGTCTGGTCCAAACGAGGAAAGTATTTTAATATATATATATTTTTTTTATTAATTATTTTTTTTGTAATAATTAACTTTTTTTTTTTATTATTATTATTATTTTTTTTTTATTATTATTTTTTTTTTTTCGTCGTCGCCGCCTTATCCTATCTAATGGCAAAAAAACACGACATCAATATCAGAGATATAAAGCCGTCATCTGGACGTCAATCGGATACGAAGTTCGCTTGGGTTAAACCAAGCCAAAGCAAGCGGAACTGTTCTGGTCGGTCAAAAGGATTCGACGATCCACCAAGATGGACCCTGCTGCCAGCCACTTAAACCAAGACCAACAACGTATCCATCCAAGCTCGCCAAAAAGCAGCGATTCGGTAAGCTTGATAGGAGGATAGGAGAAGTATAGCAGTAAATATGGCGGCCATTAAAGATATGACAAGTAAGTTAATAGTATAATAATACATGAATTGTAGGTGCAACAGGCTGTAAAATAGAGCGATAGCAACACAAATAAGGCTTTAAGTATAGCAATGACAGATTAGAGCAGGTGTAGAGTTCCTATTAGTCTACCATTTCTACTAAAATAGTAATTGTTAAAACCTGGAGAATCACGATAATGATATAAATTATTAATTATTATTTTTTTTTTATGTTCTCGTATCTAATTTAACTTATATGAGATTATATGGATTGCTTAGGGGTTATGTGACCCATTCTTGATAATTATGTAATATTATTAAGGTGAAGGGAAGTATTGTACTTTATTGGAAATCAGTTCTTGGTAAAACTATAGAATCATGCCAACTTTTTCTGTTTTTAATCAATCTTAAAATACAGGAATGGACTTTGACTTTCACCGGTTCTGACTTAAACACAGTATCACTGTAGGATATAAGAGGTCCACCTTCATGTGTATTTCAAATGTGATTGCAGTAATTATAACTACCGGCACCTAACCAGAGCAACCAATGGCACCTAACCTTGTTAAACTACCATGACCTAATCGGGACATAGCTGGACACTGCTACAGAACAGCAATAAATTCTATAAAATAATTAAGTTAGGTCTAACTAATTCAATAACTTTCTTATCGTTATATAGGGAGAGGTAATTTTTGTACTACATTGCAAATGTAGTGTATTAAGCATGTGTGTTTAATATTTCAAGTACCAGATACTGTATTCCCTTCTTTAACTGTTTCTTACCATGGTAGGTTACTACATTAAATTCTTTACTTCCAGGACTGTGTGTCTGTACTGTGAACGTGCATTCGATGACACAAATGATGCCTGTAGTTGCATACAGTCCCATTTAGTTGAAGCACAAGCGGAGAGTCTTCCTTCAGTATCGCCCATCTCCTCGACCTCCTTTGCTGAAAGTAGGTTAAAGCTAAAAATACTTTAATCCAGACTTACAGTCATTTGCAAAAATAGATATTCAATATTTAATTCAAGGAAACTTTTTCCTTTACTAACAATGTATGCCCTGATAATTATATGCAATGGTTTAGAGCAGTTCAGTTTCCTTAATTAACAATGGCACTCCTCTTGTTGTCTCATTGATACTAACTAGTACTTTACTGGTACAATAACCAAGGAAGAGCATAAGGGAGAGAGGAAGCATATCCAAACCACCTCAATGTATTACACTTCACTCTCAACCACACCACACTCATTACCACTTGCTTTCTTACTCATACCACATCTCTCATACACACTCTCATTACTTTTTCCATCCCGACTTGTAAGTCCACATGCACCTCTCAAGTAACTCATTTCTACTGCACCTATTCTAGACTGATGAGCCCTACTTCATGTCCAGGGACTCGTGCCCCCTGGTGTTGTGATGATTTGGCTCCTATAGCTGCCTTCCTTGACAGCCTTCGGGGGTGGTTGAAGACTGCAACGCACACAACAACACTAGCCAACAACACAACATATACTGTACTCTGAGGGCACTTTGGGAAAGCCCGGTTCAGGCCATGGCCTTCCTCGAGAGCTCGGGGCTGCTCGGCCAGACAGCTTGAGGAACTTCAACAACAACTCCTGCCATAATGGCTGAAGACCTAAAACACAATAGAAGACTTCTCCAATCTTTGGACCATTCTCATTTTTTTACAACCATCATTCCTACATGTGCGCATTTTTCTTTGATTATGTGAGTGCTGAACCAAGTACTGTACCTACCATATGTACAGGATGATTCATATACATATTATAATATTTATTAAATGTGTATTATACGCTGTATATATGCATTTAAGACATAATATACAGAACTTATTTACAGTGTTTAAGAAGCAATAGCAGATCATATGTTCAACTGTAATCTATTTTCATGAATGCAAGCTCGTACTCATTTTACCATGTAAGCAGAAACTTCTTTTGAATAACCCTATATAATGCATATATATTTTTGTACTTTGTGTGATATTGTACCTTAATTTTGTTTGGATAAGAAAATGTATACAGCATTATGTTTGATACTAAGAGTTTATTTTCACGAAATAAAAGCTGCAATCAACACTGCATTGCCTACCTATACTGACCTTGAGTTTACACACACATACAAAATACTTGGCATAATATACAACACATCCATGACATTCAAATAACATAATGGCCATCAAAAACAAATGCATGTAAAAATGTAAAGCCCTCAGATCACTTGCCAGCTCAATATTTGGACACAACAAAGAAACCACAACTACAATATGCAAACAATTACTATATTCGATTAATGATGGATTATGTAAGTCCTGCCTCAGCCTCAAACCTCTGAAAAGAAGAAATAATAATAATAATAAAACAAAAATAATAATAATAATAATAAAAAATAAATTCCCTCTGAAAAGAAGAAATAATAAAAATAATAATAATAATAATAATAAAAAAAAAAAAAAAAAAATCACCTGAAAAGAAGAAATAATAATAATAATAATAATAAAATAATAATAATAATAAAAAAAAATACCACCTGAAAAGAAGACATAATAATAATAATAATAATAATAAAATAAATTCCACCTGAAAAGAAGAAATAATAATAATAATAAAAATAATAATAAAAAACAATAATAATACTAATAAAAAAAAATCCATCTGAAAAGAAGAAATAATAATAATAATAATAATAATAATAATAATAATAATAAAAATAATAATAATAATAATAATAATAATAATAATAATAATAATAATAATAAAAATAATAATAAACAAAAAATCCATCTGAAAAGAAGAAATAATAATAATAATAATAAAAAATAATAATAATAATAAAAAAAAATCCACCTGAAAAGAAGAAATAATAATAATAATAATAATAAAATAATAATAATAAAAAAAAATTCCACCTGAAAAGAAGAAATAATAATAATAATAATAAAAATAAAATAATAATAATAAAAAATAAATTCCACCTGAAAAGAAGAAATAATAATAATAATAATAAAAAATAATAATAATAATAAAAATAAATTCCATCTGAAAAGAAGAAATAGTAATAATAATGATAAAAAAATAATAATAAGAAAAATAAATTCCACCTGAAAAGAAGAAATAATAATAATAATAACAATTATAAAAATAACAATAATA
>JAWZYT010001239.1:85000-87500 GCA_034508575.1 Petrolisthes manimaculis | reverse complement strand
TAATAATGATAAAAAAATAATAATAAGAAAAATAAATTCCACCTGAAAAGAAGAAATAATAATAATAATAATAACAATTATAAAAATAACAATAATAAAAAAATAAATTCCCTCTGAAAAGAAGAAATAATAAAAATAATAATAATAATAATAATAAAAAATAATAATAAAAAAATAAATTCCACCTGAAAAGAAGAAATAATAATAATAATAATAATAATAATAATAATAATAATAAAACAATACCACCTGAAAAGAAGAAATAATAATAATAATAATAAAAAAAAAAAAAAAAAAAAAAATCCACCTGAAAAGAAAAAATAATAATAATAATAAAAAAAAAAATCCATCTGAAAAAAAGAAATAATAATAACAATAATAATAAAAAAAAATAAAAAAAATCCACCTGAAAAGAAATAATAATAATAATAATAAAAAAAAAAAAATCCATCTGAAAAGACGAAATAATAATAATAATAAAAATAATAATAATAATAATAAAAAAATTCCACCTGAAAAGAAGAAAAAAATAATAATAATAAAAAATAAATTCCACCTGAAAGAAGAAATAATAAAAATAATAATAATAATAATAACAAATAATAATAAAAAAATAAATTCCACCTGAAAAGAGGAAATAATAATAATAATAATAATAATAAAAAAAAATAATAATAAAAAAAATTCCACCTGAAAAGAAGAAATAATAATAATAATAATAATAATAATAATAATAATAATAATAATAATAATAATAATAATAAAAAAAAAAAATTCCACCTGAAAAGAAAAATAATAATAATAATAAAAAAAAATTCCATCTGAAAAGAAGAAATAATAATAATAATAATAATAATAAAAATAATAATAATAACAAAAATTCCACCTGAAAAGAAGAAATAATAATAATAATAATAATAATAATAATAATAATAATAATAAATAAAATAATAATAATAATAAAAAAAAATCCATCTGAAAAGAAGAAATAATAATAATAATAAAAATAATAATAATAATAAAAAAAATAAATTCCACCTGAAAAGAAGAAATAATAATAATAATAAAAAAAAAATAATAATAAAAAAATAAATTCCACCTGAAAAGAAGAAATAACAATAATAAAAATAAATTCCATCTGAAAAGAAGAAATAATAATAATAATAATAAAAATAATACTAATAAAAAAAATCCATCTGAAAAAAAGAAATAATAATAATAATAATAAAAATAATAAATAAAAAGAAATTCCACCTGAAAAGAAGAAATAATAATAATAATAATAAAAAATAATAATAATAAAAAATAAATTCCACCTGAAAAGAAGAAATAATAATAATAATAATAATAATAAAAATAATACTAATAAAAAAAATCCATCTGAAAAAAAGAAATAATAATAATAATAATAATAATAATAATTATAATAATAATAATAATAATAAAAATAAAATAATAATAATAAAAAAAATCCCTCTGAAAAGAAGAAATAATAATAATAATAATAAATAATAATAATAATAAAAAAAAAAAATTCCACCTGAAAAGAAGAAATAATAATAATAATAATAACAATTATAAAAATAATAATAAAAAAATAAATTCCCTCTGAAAAGAAGAAATAATAAAAATAATAATAATATTAATAAAAAATAATAATAAAAAAATAAATTTCACCTGAAAAGAAGAAATAATAATAATAATAATAAAAAAATAAAAAAATAAATTCCACCTGAAAAGAAGAAATAATAATAATAATAATAAAAAATAAATAAATTCCACCTGAAAAGAAGAAATTATAATAATAATAAAAATAATAAAATTAATTCTACCTGTAAAGAAGAAATAATAATAATAATAAAAATAATAAAATAAATTCCACCTGAAACGGAGAAATAATAATAATAATAAAAATAATAAAATAAATTCCACCTGAAAAGAAGAAATAATAATAATAATAAAAATAATAAAATAAATTCCACCTGAAGAAGAAATAATAATAATAATAAAAATAATAAAATAAATTCCACCTGAAAAGAAGAAATAATAATAATAATAAAAATAATAAAATAAATTCTACCTGAAAAGAAGAAATAATAATAATAAAAATAATAAAATAAATTCCACCTGAAAAGAAGAAATAATAATAATAATAAAGATAATAAAATAAATTCCACCTGAAAAGAAGAAATAATAATAATAATAAAAATAATAAAATAAATTCCACCTGAAAAGAAGAAATAATAATAATAATAAAAATAATAAAATAAATTCCACCTGAAAAGAAGAAATAATAATAATAATAAAAATAATAAAATAAATTCCACCTGAAAAGAAGAAATAATAATAATAATAAAAATAATAAAATAAATTCCACCTGAAAAGAAGAAATAATAATAATAATAAAAATAATAAAATAAATTCAACCTGAAATAAAGAAATAATAATAATAATAAAAATAATAAAATAAATTCCACCTGAAAAGAAGAAATAATAATAA
>JAWZYT010001239.1:75000-80000 GCA_034508575.1 Petrolisthes manimaculis | reverse complement strand
GGTTAGGTTAGGTTAGGTTAGGTTATATGTTTTTCGATAACTGTTTGGTATGGACGTTTAACAAAAAAAGAAAATTATAAAGCAAATAAAATAGTTAAATATGCGAAGAGATCTGAATGGGGTTGAGTTTGTAACAATAGGTGACCTGTATAATAAATTGGTATGTATGTATGTATATTAAATTGACGATATGCGAGTGTTAAATGGATGATATACGAGTGATAAATTGACGATATACGAGTGATAAATGGATGATATACGTGTGATAAATGGATGATATACGAGTGATAAATTGACGATATACGAGTGTTAAATGGATAATATACGAGTGATAAATGGATGATATACGAGTCATAAATGGATGATATACGAGTGATAAATTGACGATATACGAGTGTTAAATGGATAATATATGAGTGTTAAATGGATGATATACGAGTGATAAATGGATGATATACGAGTGTTAAATGGATAATATACGAGTGTTAAATGGATGATATACGAGTCATAAATGGATGATATACGAGTCATAAATGGATGATATACGAGTCATAAATGGATGATATACGAGTGATAAATGGATAATATACGAGTGTTAAATGGATAATATACGAGTGTTAAATGGATGATATACGAGTGATAAATGGATGATATACGAGTGATAAATGGATAATATACGAGTGATAAATGGATGATATACGAGTCATAAATGGATGATATACGAGTCATAAATGGATGATATACGAGTCATAAATGGATAATATACGAGTGATAAATGGATGATATACGAGTGATAAATGGATGATATATGAGTCATAAATGGATGATATACGAGTCATAAATGGATGATATACGAGTCATAAATGGATGATATACGAGTCATAAATGGATGATATACGAGTCATAAATGGATGATATACGAGTCATAAATGGATGATATACGAGTCATAAATGGATGATATACGAGTCATAAATGGATGATATACGAGTGATAAATGGATGATATACGAGTGATAAATGGATAATATACGAGTGATAAATGGATGATATACGAGTGATAAATGGATGATATACGAGTCATAAATGGATGATATACGAGTCATAAATGGATGATATACGAGTCATAAATGGATGATATACGAGTGATAAATGGATGATATACGAGTGATAAATGGATGATATACGAGTGATAAATGGATGATATACGAGTGATAAATGGATGATATACGAGTCATAAATGGATGATATACAAGTCATAAATGGATGATATACGAGTGATAAATGGATGATATACGAGTGATAAATGGATGATATACGAGTGATAAATGGATGATATACGAGTCATAAATGGATGATATACGAGTCATAAATGGATGATATACGAGTCATAAATGGATGATATACGAGTCATAAATGGATGATATACGTGTGATAAATTGGGAAACTGTACATTATATTTGTTTTATACTTTTTACATTGTACTGTATGTGTGTGTGTATGTATGTATGTATATTCGTGTGTAGGTATTTATGTATGTATGTAGGTGTATGTATGTGTGTTTTATACTTTTTACATTGTGTGTGTGTATGTATGTGTATGTGTGTATGTATGTATGTATGTATATTCGTGTGTAGGTATTTATGTACGTATGTAGGTGTATGTATGTATGTATGTACGTGACAAGTTCCCTACCCCCTCCCCTTCCCCCCCTCCCCCTACCCCTCCCCTCCCCAACGGTCATATTTTTTTGTTATACCTGGCGTCGCCCAAACCAACCGCAAAGGGTCTAACGGTTTTTCTGGGGGGGGGGGAGGGGGGTTGCTCAACACTTTAATTAAACCACTTACTCTTATTTGTTTATTATTATTATTATTATTATTATTATTATTGTTGTTGTTGTTGTTGTTGTTGTTGTTGTTGTTGTTGTTGTTGTTGTTGTTGTTGTTGTTGTTGTTGTTATTATTATTATTATTATTATTATTATTATTATTATTATTATTATTATTATTATTATTGTTATTATTATTATTAGTAGTAGTATTATTGTTATTATTATTATTATTATTATTATTATTATTATTGTTATTATTATTATTATTATTATTATTATTATTATTATTATTATTATTAGTATTAGTATTAGTATTAGTATTAGTATTAGTAGTAGTAGTAGTAGTAGTAGTAGTAGTAGTAGTAGTAGTAGTAGTAGTAGTAGTAGTAGTAGTAGTATTATTATTATTATTATTGTTGTTGTTGTTATTGTTGTTATTATTATTATTATTATTATTATTATTATTATTATTATTATTATTATTATTATTATTATTATTATTATTATTATTATTGTTGTTATTGTTGTTGTTGTTGTTGTTATTATTATTATTATTATTATTATTATTATTATTATTATTATTATTATTATTATTATTATTATTATTGTTGTTGTTGTTGTTGTTGTTGTTGTTGTTGTTGTTGTTGTTGTTGTTGTTGTTGTTGTTGTTGTTGTTGTTGTTGTTGTTGTTGTTGTTGTTGTTGTTGTTGTTGTTGTTGTTGTTGTTGTTGTTGTTGTTGTTGTTGTTGTTGTTGTTGTTGTTGTTGTTGTTGTTGTTGTTGTTGTTGTTGTTGTTATTATTATTATTATTATTGTTATTATTATTATTATTATTGTTATTATTATTATTATTATTATTATTATTATTGTTGTTGTTGTTGTTGCTGTTGTTGTTGTTGTTGTTATTATTATTATTATTATTATTATTATTGTTGTTATTATTATTATTATTATTATTATTATTATTATTATTATTATTATTATTATTATTATTATTATTATTATTATTATTATTATTATTATTATGTTTGGTGCCGTTGAAGAAGTATATGTGTGGCCGCGTCGTCTGCTTTACAGTGTTGCCAACTCACAGCGACAAACTTTCCCCAACTTCAACATCAGAATTTTCGTTTTTACCTCAACTTTTGTAAGGCTAATTTGGGGCGTTTTCTGTTTGGGCTATAATAATAATAATAATCAATAATAATAATAATAAATCACACTTCTGCTGAAATATTGTTTTTTTTTTTAGGCTATTTGGGGCGTTTATTATTTGGGCTATATAAAAAAATGAATTGGTAACACTGCTTTATGGAGTACTTTAAAAATGGCGGCCAGGTTGATTTGTTATTGTTGTATTAATATCTTATTTTTAATAATTATCGCCTCTGAAGCTGGGTAAGTTAATTTATAAACAACTTTTGATAATGTAGAGTTTATATTTATTTATTTATCAGCCATTTTGGTTGATAAATGATAAAGTAAATGGTGAAATATGGTGTAAATAGTTAAATTATTTAATATTTCAGTTTTTGGTCATTACACGTCAGTATATTTCTTATTTTAACCTCATTTATTTATATTTATAGACCATATTAATTAATGATAATGTAGAGAAGGTGATAAATGATAAATACATAGTGATAATTGTGAATAAATAGTGAAATAAGTTAATATGATAATTGTGAATAGATAGTGAAATTATTTAATATTTCAGTATATTTATTATTTTAACCTTATTTATTTATATTTATAGGCCATATTGTGATAAGTAAATGGTGAAATATGAAATAAATAGTTCAATATTAATGCTTCGATTACTCGTTATAGTATTTTTATTATTAACGGTAATTATATATTCTATTGCCATTTTCTATTATGATGTTTTTACCTTCTTTATCTACTAATTTATAACATTCTAAGACTATTTTCTTCCATGGCATTATTATTTTTATTATTATTTTTATTATTATTATTATTATTATTATTATTTTTATTATTATTATTATTTTTATTATTATTATTATTATTATTATTATTATTATTATTATTATTATTTTCCGTTTGTACCATCAAATAGCCCGTAAAATTCTCTATCAATCCATGTATGTATTTATGTATTAACATACTTATGTATCCCTACAGATTACAAAATATCTAGACAATCTTACAGCAATTACCAACCCACTATAATACCAACCTTCAAATTTTGTTTTTAATTCTTCTAATTATTCCGCTGTCCTTCTATCGATCTATTTTCTGATTATTCCATCTTGTTCCCCATAAATTTGTCTATCTATCCATCTATCTATCTAGCCTCTATCTATCTAGCCTTCTGTTTATTCCTACAGATTGCAAAATGTTAACCCACCATCAAATCAAAATTTTTAATATTTTCCCAAAATAAATTTTGTTTCCTTTTGATTACTCCGCTGTCCTTCTATCGATTTATTTTCCGTTTGCATCATCTTAGGTAAGATCCTGCGTACCGGGAGTAATTGTTTATTTCAACACTAAAGATTTATATTGGTTGTATGTTATGGTAATATTTTTGTTAGCTGTTGCCTGATTTTATCCAAGAATATTAACCCCGATAGTAGGGGAGGGCATTAAATATATCAGGGAAAGAGAGGGGTTGAGATACGGCTATGAAGATGAACGTCGGCCATGTAAACATAATAGAGAAACAAGATGGCTTGTATCCTTGCTTGTGATTGGTTGTATGTCATGACGTCATCGGCCTAGGCAGCCATGACGTCATGACCTGCTCAGCCAATAGCATTACACCATGTATTTACACCCGCTTATTTACACCCGGTTATTTTACACCCAAGTCCTATTACATCATATGTATGTGATGTATATTGATATTATGAAATAAGTAAAGGAAATACATAATTGGATATAAATTAAAAATGTAGAATAAATTAATTTGAAAGTAACAAAACAAAATAGAAATAACTGTTAATTAACATTACCTTACCTGACCTGACCTAACCGAAACTGGGAGGGGGCAGACTACCGGGACCTAACCTGGGCAGACTACCGGGACCTAACCTGGGCAGACTACCGGGACCTAACCTGGGCAGACTACCGGGACCTAACCTGGGCAGACTACCGGGACCTAACCTGGGCAGACTACCGGGACCTAACCTAGGCAAACTACCGG
>JAWZYT010001239.1:5000-70000 GCA_034508575.1 Petrolisthes manimaculis | reverse complement strand
GAAGTGGTTAACATTGGTATGGCCCGACTAGAATATATGAACTGTCCAAAACATAGTGTTCCCAATACACCAGCTATACGTGAAGCTGCACTCAGTATACCATAAGCTGTAGTTCTGTAAAGAGAAGAGAAAGATTATTATTATTATTATTATTATTAGTAGTAGTAGTAGTAGTAGTAGTAGTAGTAGTAGTTTATATATGTGTGTATGTGTGTATATACAGTATATATATATGTACATTATATAAATATTTACCTTATATGTGTAGGGAAGGCTTCAGTATTATATATATGTGTGTATGTGTATATATATATGTACATTATATAAATATTTACCTTATATGTGTAGGGAATGCTTCAGTAGATGTATAATGTAAATATTTACCTTATATAATTATGTGTATGTTTTACATGTGTATATATATGTATATAATATAAATATTTACCTTATATGTGTAGGGAAGGTTTCAGTAGATGTAATATCAAGGGCGTTCCATCCAGATATAAATATAAAGTTGAATACAGCTTCAAATACAATGACACCTATTTTACTGTTAAGAAACCATATGAAGAAAGAAGCAACGGAGGATAAAGCCAACGATATACCTGGAAGGAAAAGATTATTAATTAGTTATGTGTGTATTTATTTATTTATGTGTGTGTGTGTGTATTTATTTATTTATTTATTTAACTGTGTGTGTGTGTATTTATTTATTTATTTATTTATTTATTTATTTATTTATGTATGTGTGTGTGTATTTATTTATGTCATGGATATACCTGTAATGTGTATATATGTGTGTGTGTGTATGTGTGTATTTATTTATTTATGTCAGTGATATACCTGGAAAGAAAAGATTATTAATTAGTTATGTATGTATGTGTGTGTTTATTTATTTATGTGTGTGTGTGTGTATTTATTTATGTGTGTGTGTATTTATTTATGTCATGGATATACCTGTAATGTGTATATATGTGTGTGTGTGTGTATGTATTTATTTATTTATGTGTGTGTGTGTGTGTGTGTGTGTTTATGTTTATGCCAACGTGAGAGAGAGAAGACAGGTGAGAGGAGGTTGTGTGAGGTTGCCAGTTACTTGAAAAATATAGGTAGAAATTTATTTATTTTACGGCGAGAAGAGGTGATAAAGAGGGGGACTGCCAGCATGAGGGGTGAAAAGAATACAGGTAAAGCTGAAGACAGAACATTAATTGTCTCAGCTCCGTTATTTGTTGCTTAATATCCAAAGGATAATAATTATAATCAGTATCTCTCTACGGGGGTGAACAATAGACAGTGTCTTTATTTAATAGATCGATCAAATGCAATATAATGAAGCACATATTCTAAATGTTTTTAATATCTTTTCAACTACTCACCCTTATCTGTCCTATACACGACCGATGCCCTATCCATATGGCGAGGAAAGTTCAAGAATGGTTTACTGCTCATGATTATTTGCAGGTGATAGATTTGTCTATTTAAGACTGCGATATGAACCCTATAGAAAATCTATGAGGTTCTATCGTTAACACGTGGGAGCCAGAACGACAGAGAACCACAGCAGATTTGTTACGTCACACCAGAACACAGTGGGAGATTTTTCGGGGAAAACCATATATATTATACAGTGAGGAGGCATGGTGCCTCAATGCCCGAGCGACTGCAGGCTGTCATTGAGAAGGAGGGTGGTTGAACACGATACTAGCAACAAATTGATGAGTAATAAAATGAAATATGTAATCTACAGTATTTCAAGCCTTAATATCTTCATAGAAGTGTATATAAATAGTGTATATACTGTATATCATCGTGGCTAAGGGTCTAAAGCAATACATATATCGGTGCTTATAATAATAATAAGAAAACAAAACAAACATTACACATGCTTAATGCAAACGTGAGGTCGAAGTATAAACTTCAGGTTATAATAAGTTAACAGTTATTATAATTGTGGTTATTATAATTACAGTGTGGTGCCTACAGACCCAGTTGGATTATGGGTTTGAATGCTTCGTGACGAGGACTTGTGGAGATGTAAACAATAACCAATAAATGTCTGATTTCAATTATTTCTTATGGAAATGTACAATTCACTTTATGCGAAAATCACTTTATGCGACCCCTTCAGGAACCTAACCTATAATAAAAAAAGAGGAGAGTGTAGTGTATTTTCAGACTGAGAACAACTTCTGAGACTCATCTCCAACACCCTTCACACCCATACAGAATAGAGCCCTAAAGATAATCACAGGCTGCACACCATAAAACCAAAATCAAGGATCATTTTGACATGAGAGGCACACAAACACTTTATTATAGTCCATGAGCTGAGCCTGGAACTTAAGAGTCTACCAAAAAGGTGAATAAATATCATGTGCACTTTCAGCAATTAAGATGGATGTCTGAAGTGTTGCGAAATGGTTGATGGACATTCCAGAAATATAGCTAATCAATCACCTTTTTGGCAACCTATCTCTAGCAAGTATAGTAAATTTTTCACCGAAAATCGAGAATAAAGTAATAAAAATCGCAAGTCTTCAACAAAAGATCATATCAAGAGACTTCTAGTTGGTCTCATCTTATTCGTTTCTTAATTCTGCATCTTTTGGTGTATAATACATGCAACTTAGGACACAAATTTGCTTCATAATATGAGAAAAGTGAAGGAAAAGTAGACCAATTTGTAGTATTTTCTTACGACTTTGTTTACAAACTTTCTTTTGTTTCTGCCCAATCCGTATCTGGACGACGAGAACACAGTTTCTACGTATTTGGTCAGTTCTCGTCACTAAAACCAAGCGCTCCCAAAACGGTTTCGGTACCCCAATCCTCCGCTTGGACGACCAGATGACGGCTTTAATAAGTATAAATAAAAGTAGTAATGGTTATGGCCAACAGAGGGCAGCAAGGTTGAAAAAGTGTAAACAGCAGCAGTGAGTCATGTTCACAGTATTGCCAGATGCAAGGAAATGTCTTTGTTGTAGGGAATTTCGAAGTCCACACAGGGAAAAAATATATAGATTAAACAGGGAAATATCTACCAGACGAAATACTAAAAATACCTTCAATGTTCAAAAGCACTTTAAGGTCCATTCACACATATCTGTGCCAGTGATACAATACTGCGTCAGTGCGTCAGTGTCAGTGAAATAAAATCCTAATTATTTTGAAAGTGGCCGAGGTTTCCGAGATATTGATACATGTCCGGCGCAAAACCGTGTTTTAACTCTCTATTATTATCGTCACAGTGCCGTATGAGTACCACTGTACCTTGTGAATGGGACATTTGCAGAGGAAATGCCATAGAAGAAAATAACCTTATAATGGTCTAAATAAGTGGGTAA
The DNA here is from genome assembly GCA_034508575.1 of Petrolisthes manimaculis. Lineage (NCBI taxonomy): Eukaryota > Metazoa > Arthropoda > Malacostraca > Decapoda > Porcellanidae > Petrolisthes > Petrolisthes manimaculis. The sequence goes on along the minus strand of JAWZYT010001239.1, from coordinate 66,653 downwards.
TGAAGATAGAAAAACCGTACGCAATAACACAATTTTTTCAATAGTTACCACAAAACTTCCTCCCACCACACCCCTCACGAAGCCTTACTTTTTCTCTAGATTTAGGGAAAGATTTCACAAAGTGGTAATATTGTATGTATGAATTTACCTATAACAAGAATATTGAGGTAAATAGGGAAATTCTCATGTTTAATAAGTTGGGGAAATTTTGTCAAGCAGATCTGACAAGTTGGCAACATTGCATCATCACAGCCTTTGTCAACACCAACACCACCTGCAACTACATTTAGGTGAATAATGCATCAATTTGACATGTTGGAAGATATTTATGACCACGACGGGGAGGCTGTGGTAGGAAGCAACAATAATGGGGCATTTGGGTGGATATAAAGACTGATAAATGTGGTTAAATATAATCGTAAGGAAAACTGTCGCACCCTCGAATCATTTTGTTAGAATAAAACGTATCATTTTTATAATTCATTGTTCGAGTGTGATTAATTCTTCATTATTTCATTGTTATGAGTATAAAGCTTATGTTGTTTAATATATATTGTTTACATTTTCCCTCATGTACGTAAGATTGGAATAATGTGTTTGTTGGTGTGAAGCTTGAGCACATGCCAAGCTCATAATGTTTACTTGGCACGCATGGCCTTGTAAATTATTGGATTTCTTACGTATATCTATATTAATTCACCACATGCATTTCATATTATCTGACGTGCAAAATACTAACTTAGGGTTTAAAGGAAATTATTAGAACTTGCTCAAATAAATACTTCCTGATACACTTTTTGTTGTTATAGATTGTCTTACTCAAGAGTTGGAGTGGTATTATGAAATGTTTGAGGAAAAGGCGTTTCATCGCTAAATTCGCATTGTAGAGTAATGGGAACTGATCGAGGAAGAGAACTTTTCATAATGTTAGTTGAAGAGGTTTAATAATACCTTTCCTGGTCTAGTCATGTTTTGTCTGGTAAATGAAGTTCCGATATGTGGGACATATGCAAGAACATTCGTAGTGTTGACGATGGCGTGGTATTGGTACGACGGCTCTATTGTTTCTCAATGGAGCCCTGCCATCGTATGCACCACAAACGTTCTTGAATATAGCCCTCTGTTTTATTGACTAACCCTGTGACTATCTGTCCAGTTAATATCTAAAACCACTGTAGGCCAATTTACTTGAATAATTGTTTTGGAAGGTTTTTACCAAGATATATGATTTATATCCAAACCTGAGTCATGTCTAGTTTGTCTAAATCGGCACAGATGAGTTACCCACTAGTGATTAAACCTTCTCACACGTAAATGAATCTTGCAATTACTTGCATAGGGTTTTATTCTCGGGTATGGTAACTTGTTCATATATAATATACATGGCATTTTGTAATTATTAGGGTGAAATACATACCTTATCCAAAATACTGTACATTTCAATACTTGGTTATTATAGACAAACCTTGCCAGTAGATGGGGTATTCAATATATGTATATCTTACTGTGTAGTACTGTATATGGTATATGCAAGTGACATTTTGCAAAGAGTAACTGGATTAGAGAAAAGAAGAGGTGGGGAAAAGATTACAGTACTGTACTGGTCTATGTGTTACTTGTAGAGCTTCTTTGGTGTAGGCTGGGGGAGTAAAGGCCAGTGTGTTTGTGTGTGAGAGCATGAAAGGCTTCAAGAGGACCTCTCTAACTGGCTGGATATAAAACATTTTGGTTTGTAAATTGAAGATGTATTGTATCATAGTATGAAGTTACTTTTGAACTGATTGAAAGGACATTGCTTTCTGTGTAATGGTAGGTAAATAACATGTTTGTTCAGCCTATTTATATATTAGTTTCAAACAGCATAGAAAGAGATAATTTGAGGGTAAATGTGTATTTTATCACTTTTGTAACAATAGTAGTACGGTATAGTAGTTGCTGTTGCTGTATATTTAGGTTACATGTACTGTAAAGTATATAATCATTACATTTATTGTATTTAAACTTTGATATGCTATGGAAACTTGTTTAGTGTGTTTCATTCTTGGTAATCAGTGTTACCGGTAAGTATTTTGTTTGGACATGGGCAGCTATATTATCACATGGAATTGTGACAAACAATCATAAATAACAATAGCTGTTACAGGCACTCATGAACAATAACAGATATAATGTTGCTCTACTTGCTGGAAGAGTATTCTTGTTGTTGTTGATGTTCTCCCGGGGCAGAATGGCCTCCTGCCCCACAGACCCCTTGTACTTGTTTTATATTGTAATGTGTTTGCAAAGGTTCGTTTTTGCCTAGGTTCTTGCAGTGTATTCATATGTTTTATTAATTTCAGAGAGCTAAATGATGAGAGACCAAGTGTATCAACCGACTACCACCACTCTAACCTTTGATCGCAACAAAACATGGCTGCCGTCCTTCCTGGCACAGGGTACCTTTGGAAGCTGGTGGTCACGCACACTCATCCTCGTCCTGTCTGTCATGTTTGCTGTTATGGGACTGGTAAGTGACAATAGATACTGAATACCATCTCGCCGAAGGAGAAATATTTCCTGTGGTGATGTGGGTAGTAGTTTAAGGGTTTTGGCACCCCTTCAGCCCTAGCCAAACCTTTTCAATTCTTCAACTGTCCCTCTGTTCCTTCTATTTCCTTGGTGCTTGCTGTCCCACCTCTCTATCACCTCTTCCCACTAGATATGAGGAATTTGGCATCCTCTACCACACCCTGGCCTGTACACAAATAATAGATTCAATAACTAATATGATGATATGTTTAGATTTAGCTGTAAGAGGCTACACATGCATACTCCATCATTCTATGCTATGGATATTTGTCAATTTGAATGGTTTAAGGATATCTTGAATTTAAATTTACTGTTCTAATGAGAACATGTAATGGGCATTTTGCCATTCCTTCGTCCCAACATTTGCAAGGGAAGTAAACAGACTTCCTAATCTGAATGTGTATGTTTTTCCAGGTAATGATAATTGTTGGAGCCACGTCTTACAAGTCACTTGAGGATGGATCAGTGAAGGAAATAAATAGCACAGCATATATCATCATCCTTTGTTTGGGTGTCATTCTCGAGATAGCTGCCATCTTTGCTATTATTTTCTACATGAGGTGAGACATTACGGTATAGGACTATATGGTGTAAAGTTCATCTCACATGTCACAGAATTTCATGCCCCTGCTAAGTGAATGACGAGTTTAGGCTTTGTTAAATCCTTGAAGTTCAGTAAAAAATCTGTGAATCTCAAAGTAACAATATTATATATAGGTGGGTTTGCAGTGCATGGCTTACATTCGAGGTAATAGTGCAATGTGATGTTATTTTATTGTATGGTATACCCTATTATCAGTATTTCATTGCTTTATTTACCAGTATACATTCTGTTTCCTCTTTCAGAACTATGGGCTACTACATGCCCTGTTGTCCTGGCAAGATTGCACGCATCCGAAAACGACTGCATCAGAATCAAATGATGGTAAACGGCCAGGTAATAAACAGAGTTAATTCTCACACAATTTATTTCATTCCGTTAATATTCATTTACAGTAGTGTAGTGCACGGCATTGGCTTGCTAAAAATGGTATGTAAGCAATGCCTCTCTTGTAAGACATATTCTTCAGTAATTTATTCTCTTTGAAAGTACAATTTTTTTCCAATTTTGTCACTTGCTTTATTTGTACTTCGGACTTGGAATCCCACATATATTATTAGTTATAGAAAGAATTGTGGGCATGTATATTTGTCTCTTAGAGTGTTTTTTCAGTGTAGGAAAGTGGCGTCCCCATTGCCTACCATTCTTGTGATGATGCAGTCAGCCTCATATCCCCTACAATACAAAGGAGAAGTATGGGTTGGGGGACTCTGCTCTCTAACAATGACCCCATCAAAGGTCTAAATAGCCTCGGAGCTGGATCCCTTGTCTGTCGGGGATCCTGCACTGGTGCTAGAGCCTCCCCACCCCTTGAAAAAAGGGAAATGGCGTATTAACGATGATAATGACTTTTCTTTCTTTTTTCTGTGCATTAGTTGGTGAATGCAGGAGAACCAGTGTCTGCCCAGTACTGCCCACCCACCCAGCCTGGTGTTGGAAATACACCACCTCCACCATACACTGATGTATCAGAGGAGCAGAGACTTATGGAAGAAAAGGCAGACCTAGGGTAAGCACAGTAATACAGAATGGTGATGTTATACATTTTGTATGTGAAGAGTTCTAATTACACTCGACCCTTTATTTAACTGACTAAAAAGGGGTTACCTTGTTTGTTACAGGAAAATGACCATTACTGGAAAATTGACGTGACCTGGGGGATAAATTGAAATTCATATTGTACTGTACATACAAAATACTGTACAGTATTGTAATTCTAAACTCATGTTAGAAGTAAGGACAGTATCCATTGAGAAGTTGTTCACTCTAAAGGGGATAGGTGTAAGTTAAATCTGAAATCCTTTTAATGAGGGTCCGTTAAATTGAGGGTCAAGTGATTACCTATATTTTCATGTAGATCTTGTAGTGTTCGATACAGTACCGCAAAGGGACATACTGTACTGTACCACAGCTGTGGCATGATGAGCAGGATTCCTCTTTCTATCCTAGATATTGGTTACAAGATTCATAGTTTTCTTTTACATAGATATAGCTATCGACTATCATCTGTAACTCATCTTTTGAATATTCTTATTACAACATAACATTACATCTATCTCCTTTTTGTAGTTTGATTTTTTATTTTCCTAGCCACAATCACATAATCGTTCTCATCCCAGTAGCTTATGTACAGTACCTCTAAATTTGATTACATATGGTCCAGTGGTATTTAGATTTGTCATACTTTGATAATACTAAAGTTGAAGTTGATATAATAGTATATGATTCCCCAGTACAATTATTCATATTTTTTTTTAGGAATTGTTGCAAGTACTGTACCTTTCTCTAAAACCCTACAGCAACGACGACACAGAGCGCATTCTTGAGGAAGATCCCCGTATTGTGCTGACTCCCCTCAAGCCCCATGAGGAGTGTTAGACCCTTCACCCAACTACTCACTTGGTAGACACCCTCCCTCTCCACAGGTAATGTAGTGCCCCTTGTAGTATTAATATTTAACATTGTATTGATGCCAGTTCATTGACTGGAAGAAAGATACTAATGTTAGCCCAATAGCTAGAGTTGTATGCCACCAGAGATACAGAGGAATGGATAAGTTCTCCCATGAAATGATAATAGTGAAATATTACTCCAACAGGGTGTAGTGGCCCGACACAAGGTTAATAGGTTGTTTATGGGAGGGCAGCCAACACATTCTCATTGGTGACATTACATGCAATGAATTTCCTGGCTACCTCAAGAGAGCAGCAAACTTGGGCAGGATTATCGGGCACAAGACTCCAGTCAAGAACTTTCCCCACTAGACCATTTAAAAATTATATAGATAATTTTACAATGAAATAGATTATGTATATAAAGTCTCTGTAGAATATATTGTCTTTTTTAGGTCATTCTGGTCACTGAATTGCTTGTTGGAGAGAGGCTTGCTGGTTCAGTCCGACTCCCTGGCCCCACTTGCATCTGCTGACCCTCTCACACCCAGCCTGGAAGGAGGCTCTGTTTGGGATATAAACACATAAGAGGATCTCACACATGCATATTTTGCTTCATCATCTTGTCAAATTAATGTTTCTTTAATCCTTTAACCAGTTTATGGTGTTTGAAGGACACCTGTGAATCTTAGCAAAGCAAATTTGACATAGGATGAGGAGATGATGCTTGTGTGAAAGACCCTTAATGTTGGCTGGGGATGCAGACACTGATGACAACAACATGGCAACTCTCATTCCTTGTATGTAAGACTTGATGTTTAAGCCAAAGGACATGAAAAATCCATAGTTTTATGAGTAAAACACATATTTAATGTCTGGTTATTGCTTTTCTGAAAGTGTAACCAATGTAAAATATATATACAGAGGGGACATGAGTGATGTATGTTTTTCTATAATGCATATACATTCACTGATAGTCATGTATATATATTGAGTTTTTATGTATATTTATATATTTACTTTTTGTATATATAAAAGGTACCTCTCATTTTACATTAGCTTCATTTGCATGTTTTCAAATTAACATGATTTTTTTCATAATAGCATGCATAAGTTGCTATAATTTTTTCGCATTTTGTCCCATTTTTTAACTTGTTTTCACTCTATAATACATATATACATGCAGGTATACAAACATTTCTTTCCTCATTTTTCGTTTGTATTCAACCTCTTCAGGAAAGTAATACTTGTGTAAATGGAAAAGTACCTTATATATATCTTTCTCTTTGCTGTGACTGCTTTTTTATATTGGTTTGTCCATTAATAATTGAAGATTACTATTTAATCATGGTAATTAGTAATTAGGAGAATTTTGTAGTTAATTCAATAGACCATTTTAATATTATCATGTGGATACAATAATTTTAATTTCCATTAATATAGAATGAATGGAGTACAAACTAAAAAAGTAATGAACATTCCTGTGTTGTGCTGTGCAATACAGTATTACTTCTCTGGGTTCCCTTACTTCCTAATATAAAATTAAAATATGCAAATTACTAAACTTGGCTAGTTTGCCATCTCTTGCCTCTCATAGCACCCATGAACTCTGAGTGGAGGAAAACGCTTTTCAGCATTCCATTTGTGATACAGTTATCCAACCATGACAAAACATTAAGGCATGGTTCCAAGACCTCTTCCCTGTGTAGGCTTTTCCTTTGTGTTAGGGTGATGTTACTAAAATAGATACAGTAAAGACTCAGTTGGTACCTCTCCCACAAGGGCCACTTACCATTGTTTATCATCTGTTGCAAAGATTTATACTGAACTATAATTAAAACTTCTGTTAGAAATTATAAAAACATGTTCCATTTTATCCCTGTAAGGGTTGTAGGTTCCTGAGACTAGGCTACCTTAACGAGGTGACCCGCTTGGTTCATGTTGCATACGTCCAATGACTGGCTCTCACTTTCTTCCTGATTTTCTTCTATGTTTAATTGCTCATACTAGAGCTTTATCCTGAATTTTTGTCCCTGTGATCACTTCTGCCTGTAAGACTTACTTTGTGACACACTGGACATTTCAATTGCTCAAATAACTACTTTTCTTCACGGTGTGGGGGGTCCTCTTTATAGCTTTATGTTATTTTTAATTTTACCTTTAAGTTTTCTCACATCTTTCATCATTGTAACTTTATGTCTTTGTTGTTGGACATTAGAATCTATTAACTGAGTTGCTTTACTAAGAATGGTTTGACAGTGCTGAGTGGTGCTTCTGGAACTGGAGCCAACTGAAATGATAGACAAGTTTCATTCACCAATGAAAAACTTCCCTTAGTTATTTGTATGAATGAAAAGATGGCTCTGTAACTTCCTCATTATTTGATTATATATGTATCTATAAGGTTTAATAACATCACCAGTAATGATTTTGTATTAGGTTTGAGTCGTTTCGGTAATGCTGACTAGCAATAGTTACTACTGTTTTTTTGTAATTCAAACTTATACCATGAATTTGGTCATGTAGGAAGATATTTCTCAAATTGATATTGGTAAAGTATAAATGAATGTAGTACACACTGTAGTACTGTATAGATTTATCAATATCTTTATTTTATGGAAGTTCCTTGCTAGGAAAAAGAGTGCAATGATTTTTTTTAGTTGGCATATCCCATGACAGAAGTGATTATCCATATAAAGATAGTACTTTCACTGCTGTGTAAGCCTTTAATTGTGATGTGATAGTTTTGACCACATATTTTCCCTTTATTTCTTGAATGTGCAAGCAATCCAGTATATTTTATGGGGGTAAAGACACCATGGTTTATACCCCTCGTAAGATTTTTATTTTATTGATGCATTTTTGGTTGTTACATATGCAAAGTGTGTAAAGTACTTGAAGTTGTTTATATTTGTATTTCATTATAATTATTGCTGATTGATTGTTAGTCATTGTGTAACTAGATTTTATTCTGGAGATGTATTGAATTCCAAACCTTATCAATTTTTCTTGTTTTTTAGTAAGATGTAGTGAACACTTTTGAGAGTGTAACTGATGCCTCTTATCATGCTTAAATTTCATGGCATACCTTTACCCGTATGTCACTGAATATTTTAGAAATAATGAAGGCATTACTTATTTCCAGAAGCTGTTCACAACCAAGTCTCAAAGACACATTCAACCGTCCAATAAATTACTATATTGTGATTGTCACCCACTGGTGCTCATGGTAGTCAATCCATAGCTAAAGTTTCATGAAGATACTAGATAGTCAATTAAGAGTAGATTCTTTTGTTGGTAAATTGGAAGGTTAATGATTTCTCCAAACTATGCCACAAAACAGGTCACCTGTGAGTGTAGCCCAGGCAATACCTCACCTTCAGGGTGTCTGTTTTCTGGTATAGTTTGGAGGAATCAGTGGCCTTTCAATTTACCAACATGAGAATCTCCCCTTAAGTGTATGTTGCAAGATCCTGCCATTTACTCATAATTTTCCAATCAAGAAAGAAGGTAATGTACAAACTATGTATACACTCAGGCTTCTAAAAAATAAATTATTACTCCATCAAAACAGAAAATAAACCAGTGATGATATTGACTACCTCATTGTGAGAATGATTTTTAAGTTTTCGCAGAACGTTACAATAGGAATCTATATTTTAGTGTCGTGACAATACCCAAATTAATTATTTGAAGTTTTGACAGTACAGTGTAATCCTCATATGATATATTGAGGCCCTAGATTCCAATTCATAATCCTGTAGTAACCTAGTTTTATTTATGATTTGGAAACAAATATCTTATCTTCACACTTGATGTAAACAAGCTGGATATACTTTGTGAAAGCAAAATCCTGTCTTCTTTTTTTTGGAGCAGTAGTTATCATTATATTTTTTAAATTTGAAGTTTTCATTTAGCTTCTTGAACTTGAGAATGTATTACAGTACTGTACTATATGATAATTATTATAGTTAGATTATTATAGTTAGATATAATAAGAATGATTTTCTATTCTAAGTTGCAAGATATGTCCATCAAACATAATTGTTTAATGTTCAATTGCTTTCTTTTTCCATAGGGATATTCCACTACTGGTATTGTGGTCTGTGTCAATAATTTCTTATCTGTGGTGAAACCTTCATAATAATGGTGAAAGGTATGGTCCATATCAGTAATATTTAATGTTGCTTAATATTTTGTGTAAAGTTAGATTTATATGTGAAAATTAGTGATCATTGTGAAAAGTGTAATACTATTGTTTGAGAATTTTTGTCTAGTACAGTACTTGAGTGACAGGTACAGTCACGGCACATAATCCTTGACCAGACTTCCACTTACACCCTGATCAAGGACTATGTGCCGTGACTGTACGGTATAATATTCTTCCTTTGCCTTTATATGCCTGCCTCATCGTGTGCACAAAGAAATATCAAAGTTTACTGAGCATTGTCATTGTCATCATTACTATTTTTTTCACTCACTCTACAGTACTTCTGAATGCAATTTATTACCTTTACCTGTACATCGCTTGTAAGCATTGTTTCTCCATCCATTTGTGATACCTTATTGGTATAGCAGATCAGTTTATCCATGTTATTACCTGCATAATTATGAAATATATAATGTGCAGGTGACTGTAGAAGTTTGTCCATAGCCAAGGTGAAGGATATGAGTCAGGTGATCTGGGAACAATAGGAGATGATTGATATTGTACATTTCTAAACTGATGATGATTGATAACATTGTATAATAATATGTTTACAGTATAATATATACTTTTCATTTTATTGATATATAGAATGAAAATTTGAGACCAACTTCAGTCACTTTTGATTTTTATATGAATATTAAACAAGGCAATAAAATTCTCTATGTGATTATAAGTTAATTATGAATTAAGAGTTAAATTGTGTATCATATTATAGTTAAGAGAAGTAAGCTGTAACTATCCTGATCTTTCTCTGTCTCTCAAGTCATGAGATTTTAGATCGTGATAGTATTTGTCATATTTATCTTAATTGGATAAAGAAGGAAATTAATGCATGCACTAAAGCAGTCTTAATTAATGAACTTTAAATACTTTAAGTTCAGTTGGAGAAGTGGAGGGTCTGTCTTATCTGAAATTTCTAAGACTATTGATGTCCAGTCAAGTTGGTGTTACAATGCTGGATGGAACTGAATATCTGAGGAGGTTTTGTTTTTTTATTATTAAAAAATAAGAATCTCGGAAGTAGAATACTGAAGTTGTTGAGTGGGATTTCCTTTTGTGTGTTCTTTATATAGTAAGATGTTTTGCACCAATACCTGATAAAAATCCAGCGCATGTTAAAAATTGTGCAGTTTTTGAAAATCTGATAATTAGGCTCTATTGTTAATGTTTTTCAGTCATCTCAGTGCATTATATGATATTGAATTTATTTTTAAATATAAAGTTGTAAACTTAGAATGCATAACTTTCTAAGTGATAACATATTATTCAACTGTTAAATCTCTTTAAAGGTTCTATATGTCAGATAGATATTTTGCTGAATGCAATATATTGTATTTATGACTTAATTCCAGTGATGTAGATGCTTTCCATAGACTGATGTGAATAATCTTTTTTGGCATATGGTTAGCATGGAAATATAGGGACTTTTTTTTAAGGATCTGGAAGTGGAGTATATTAAGGGTTTTGAGTGTGATAAGCATATCAGGCCAGACTGATGGGCATATATGATATTAATTAAGGGTTCTCAAGTTTTATTACATTTTCAGGAGAAGAATAGATATTGTTAACAAACAATGAATATGGAACAATAAATCCAGGTTCAACATATTCAATACCCAATCTATTATACATATGACTGAAGAAAATAAAAGCACATGAAGATAAAGTATTTTTCTATATCTTTTTTTGAAAGCTTAAACTGTGTTGCACTGTTGAGAAATTTATTTGATGATTTTGCTTATAAGTCCTCTTGGTGAGGGATTGTGCCTTGTCTTAGGTGAGAATCTTGACTAAATTAAACATGTTATGAACTACTGCTTACTGGTAGTCTTAGACCTAGATGTTAGAACCAGACTTGGGCTAGAAACGTGAAGCAAGTTGAAAATAAAAAATAAACTGAACCCATGAAGATTTTGAAGAAATTAAATGTGCTAACAAAAGTCTAAGGAAATGCAAGTCTTCTGTTTCCTTCTAACATGATATTGTATAGCCACTGGAAAAATCACATATGGATGAAACACGAACAAGAAGTTTGTCAAATAGAGTAGTTTTGTTGTTAATTATGGTCCAGGTCACTTTCTAGCATATGGGTAAATATCTCATATTTCATAATTTAATCAAGTTTGCTCTAGATGGTGGTAGTTATTTTATATATACACTTGTACTTCACTGAATGCTGCACACATTACCATACCACTCAGTCTTTTTATCAATGATTCTGTAAAGAGAGTGTCACATGAGCACAATTTTCACTGTCTTTTGGTGACGTGATGGCTTCAGTCATCCTTCAATTTGTTCTTTGTCTCTTCTCTACGTTTCCACCTGGATGTTGCCGACAGTTTTCATTTTTTGCTCTAAAATGTTCTTTTGGGACTGGAGAATAACTGCAAATATGATAGAGAGAGGAAGATAAGACAGCAAAGGGTGGCGGTGCTCATGTGATACACACTTTTAGTACAGACATGTATTTTGTCTTTCATGCACTTCATTTGGAAGTCGAGTGTAAGCTTCAAGTTGTGTGTCTGACAATGTCTCCGTTTTGCAAATGTTTGTTGATGTCCTGCCAGTTACTTGTAAGCCAAGTCAATAATGTCCATATTGTATGTAATGAACCTTTATACAGGTAGAAGTGTCTTATTACCATCATTCCTGAAAAATGTCCTATTCTTAATGAGAGACGACATGATGCTTTAACAGCAAGAAGAATAACAATCTTTAAAGTCATACTGAGGAAGTGTAGTATGTGGAACAATGGGTAGTGTGAGTAATAGAATATCATGTTGCTGCACCAAAAATGGCTAAGTATTGTATGTTATAATATGCTTCAACACGCTATGAATTTACCATCTTGAGTATATTTTCTGATGCCTTGGTACTTCCTCTAAATATTATTATTGTCCCCAATTTGTAGCATGCAACTAAGCATTACTGTAAGGTGTTTGAAGTGAGATAATGTATGTTTTGTGTATTCTGTAGGGTATAATGGTCTTGAAAGTTATAAACAAATATGTAATACAGTTCTATGCTCGCTGTACAGTTGCCCTGACTTCCAAGTGATACATCAATCATTTTTAATTAAGCCTTTACAAAAAATCTCCAGCTAAAGGATTCATTTGTAACAGAAGACCAAATGCAAGAATGTTCATAGTGTTGACAATGGCGTGGTAATGGTACGATGACACCCTTGGGCCTTGACACAATACAGAGCCATTGTACTGGTACCATGCCATCATCAACACCATGGATATTCTTGCATACGGCCCTCAGCATCCGAGTACACTGTCCCTAAATTTGCCCATGTCCCTTACTTTCTAAACACTTAAAAATCGTGCATCACTTGTCACTAGGTTCACAACACAGAGAGAGAGAGAGATAATTGACGATGCAAACTGTACTGGAGGAAGTGAGGGCTGTTGTGCTGTACAAATAAATATTTGAGAAACACAAAACTTGGCTTCTGGCTGTAAAATGTTGCTTGTGTATTGTGCACTACTGTATCATCCATTCCTTGCTGTCTCTGTATAATGTATGCATATACTGTATATTCATAGGCATCTGAGACTAAATGAAATTGATTACATGCAAGTGATTTTTGCAGTAGGGTATCCTATATGTAAAGACTTCAAAAAAAGCTTATCAATGCACTGACATGGAAAGTAATTTCTAAGCTATTCTAACATCTTCAATCAGTTAAAGAGATCGTAGAGTTAGGAGTTTTCATGGGACTGTATTTGGTAAGACTGCCAAGCTGAGATCGCTGTGATTATCTTTGCAGGTTGATGTAATTGGTGTCATATCTGTATGTTATTGACTAAACAAAATAAATTTTATTATAATGGGCATAATGCATGTCACTGTACTGTACTGGACTTTTATAGGTAAGGACCTAAATAAAGTCATACAATCTAGTAGTGTGGATTGAAAGTATTGTCCCTGACTCATTATACAGCAGGTCCTACCTCTCTCAGGCCTCAGAATGTTAGTGAAGTTTTTTTTCTTATACTGTATCATTATTTTCTTCCAGCCACTATCTCTATTAATTCAAGCATTCCTACTCCTCAATAAATGCAATGCAGAGTTGAAAAATACTACATTGAATGTGATTTTGAAAAATAAATGTTGAGCTGCAGTTGTCTATCTCTTTCCTAGATACTGTACATGTTAACTGATACCTGTGCTCTTGGTAACATTCTACTGTATAACTATTTCATTGGATGCTAGCAAGCTGTGAATAGTATTGCATAATTTATTTAAAGAATATTTGGGCAATAAGACAAGGTTGGCTATGACACTACAGTAGGTTGTTTGTTCAATAGGTTTGTAAGTTTATCCTTCATAATTGTAAGATTAACAATACAGTATTTTGCAGTGCCCTGCTGGGATAAAATAATTGGGAAGGATAGGTCCTACACATGTATCCTGTATTGTACACACATCTACATCTAAGTCACTTTATTTATTTTTGAAGTACTAGTACCTAACTTTTTTCTGCCACTCCCATGCTCGTCTTCATGCCAAATAATTCCTCTGAGATTTGTTCAAGTCTTCATTGTAATACATTAATTATAATATCCCATGAACTAAGCTAAAATAGTTATAATATTCCATCTCCATGACTCATCGAATCTTCTTCATTACTATTCACAGGATAATTGATGGAGGTATTGTGTATAAATTGAATGGAACAATATGTATTCATAAAACTTTTAATATATGAAGACCATTTGTCAGAAAGTGGTATACAGTATTACAATATCACAGTCCTACGAGGCATAAATGAATGATGAAAGTCTTTAATTTAGTATTATAACATCTTTCTAGACAATCTGTTGACATTCTACTTAAAGTACTGTATTATAGTTTGGTACAATTTTCTCTTTAGGTAACAATTATAATTGTATAATACTGAACTTAGTAATGTAATCTTGAGTGATGACCAATACAGTAGTTTTGATTATGAAGTATTTTTAGCTATGTAAAAATATATATAGTAGTTACAAGTCTATACAATTGGAGATAAATAAGAAGAGTTATGATGCAGAAAAGATACAGTATATAATGTTGGATGAGAAATTTAGAGGAACTGAATATTGCCAGTGGGGCAGACCTTGCCAGAAGGACCAACCACGCATCCTGCAGCATCAATACCAAACTGTGTGTGTACAGGTGGAGCAGGCTGTAAAAAGGAAATAGAAATGTTAATACTGTACAGTAAATGGTTCTTGCCAATAGGAATAAAGCTGTGTGAATTAATCCTAGTGGTCCTTATGTTTTTCTTATGTACTGTACATTACAAATAGAAACTTTGAGACAGAAGATTAGGTTTTAAACTTGTGGGTGAACTAGATATGCCCAAATGCCTTTTCTTATTGTATTTATGGCATTTGATATTAATACGATCATCATCACTGCATTCCGTTTTCTTTAATTCTCTGATCCCAATCCCAAGTCATCAGAGAAAACGTAACAGTGAAAGGGCTAGTGACTGTGTCAGTCTGTGTGTGTGTTGCCACGGTGAATAATTATAGTATTATCTCAAATTATAGGTAAGTAGCCCCGATTTTAATTTGCTTTGCCAACTTATGAAACTGTGAATGGGATGCGGTCCCTGGTGAAGAGAGAGTTAGAGACGTGAAGCATGTATAAGAGAGAAACAGTGACATGACACGAGCTGACCATTTCCTTTAGATATTTATCATCGGCCATTGTTCACTGCAGCCAGGGTGAAGATATTTCCTTACACTATAAAAACTCTTCCTTCCTCTCCTCTGTCTGCTGTCAGTATACTCCAGCCTTCTCCTGCAAAAGTTTTGTCTCACCATCGATATCTTTCTTAACTTTTTACACATTTTTTGTTATATCTTCATAGTATTTGGGTTGTCACTCTTACTTACTCCAACTGTTCAAGAAATGTCAGTTATATGAGCTAAACAATTTAAAATAAATCCATTCTCTTTTTCGTTTTATAATGGTCGGGATATTCTCAACCTAAATAAAAAGTTATGCTTCTAGATTATATAACAGTAATGTGCTTCTTGTAACTCTTGGTCGGCAAATGTTCCATAACAATTTAACAAACACAGTCGTCTGCTGCTGGTGACAGCCCTACTCACATAATTTCTGAGACTTTATAGGTTGTTGTTTGTTAATTGATTTTCTTTACGTACTTACCTTTTGAGACCAGTGCTTATCTCCAAGGAATTCGTCTATATATATATATATATATATATATATATATATATATATATATATATATATATATATATATATATAATGAGAGATGTAGGGTTGACATATGCTTCCTATGCGACGTCATACTTGATAATTATAATTATTATATATTAAATTCCAAAGTCTAGGTATAACTATGTTCAATAGTAAATGAAACGTTTCTTGAAATGAATTACCTGGAATGATGCGTAGTTGGCTCTTGGCACTGAGGCATGACGAACAGCGTTGATGGCTGCAATGTGGGCGTGGGCATGGTTACCCAAGAAGGCCCAGGCTGGTTGACTGAACTGGACGGGTCCCGAAGGTCCAATCATACCAGACGGACCAATGCTTCCCGAGGGACCCACCAAGCCTGTTGGGCTGGGCATGGCCGAAGCCACAGCCACCAAACACAGTGCCATCTGGGTAGAAAAGGTAAGCAGTCAGCTGTTAGTTTGTTAGTTTACTTGTATTTCGTTTTATACACACACACACACACACGCTATTATTGGTTCGTTTCTTTGTATTCCAGCGCACACACACACACACACACACACACACACACTATATTATAATATGTTCTTTTCCTCGTATTTTGGTTAACACACACACACACACTATTAGAATGTGTTCGTTTCCTTGTATTTCAGTTAACACACACAAACACACACCCGACCCATGCTTGAAAGTGGGCAAACATAGCCACCCATGACTTTGACCGTACTAAAATTACGATAGAAAAATAAGTATAAAACTAAGATGAAATAGAAATGATATAACATACAATAAAACGGTTCACCCAGCCAGAGTTATTTTGTTACTGTCTTATTCTTGTGTGTGTCATCATGTTATCATATCACTTCACACTTGTAATGCTTATAAATAAAATGCTTGTAAATATTAATGCTTGAAATTGAATACAGCAAGTCTATAAGGAAACATTAGAGGCGAAGTAAAGAATTTTTAACTGGTACCCTACTGTAATGAATCATATGAAGCCTAGACGTGAATACTATATAAGTGACAGTCTAGAAATTACTTTGCAAACTAGGGTCATTTCTTGTAGTCAATTGCAGGGCTTTTGATTCCTTCAAACTATGCAACAAACGAGATCCCCCTTTTTGTATACCAAAGTACTCTGTTTCCTGACACAATTTGGAGGATTCAGTAGTCTTTTAATTCCTCCAGATTGAAATTGACGACCCTCTCCAAGAATCTCGATTTTGACGTTGACGAGAAGTTAGAAAAGTAAAAATGTTTCTATTAGAATTAGAATCAACTCACCAGAACCTTCATGTTGTCAGATCAATTGAAGTAGACGAATTGGTAAAGTTAAGAGGCATCTGTGTTGTATATATAGTCGGGATGTGTGACGTCACGGCCTGAACAAGCCAATCAGGGACGCAAGGCAGGGACGACGACGACGACGATTATTTTTTGTTTACCTCTTTTCTTACGGTGTGTTGGCAGGGACAAGGTGAGGAAGGGTGGGTGGCGGAAACGAGATACTGTAGTGGGCGTGGTAGAGGTGGGGGGGAATGTATAAAATATGTTCTTGTTTGATGACACGTAGAAGTTATGTAGCGATTTATTATTATCTTTATTATTATTATTATTATTATTATTGACCACGAAAAAAGAAAGATGCACTAACGTACTACGAATCAAGTTTCTGTTTTTTTGTCGTTATACACATTTATATTTATTTATTTATACAATCATGAATTTAGAATCCATAATTATGAATCATGCTAATAAACACCTACACAATCTCATCCTCTAAGCATTTATCTATGTATTTATTTATTTATTCCTTTATCTTAGCACATCCACCTCCTCCCCTCCCCAACCCCCTTCATCTCACGTCACAACTCCACTTTCCTACAACACCCCCATGCTTATATCCAACCTCAGTTACCTCATCCCTCTTTCACCAATATTCATACATAATCTCTCTCTCTCTCTCTCTCTCTCTCTCTCTCTCTCTCTCTCTCTCTCTCTCTCTGGTACCGTATATTTCTCTATAAGGGTAGGCTACATTAAATCGTCTTGATTTCTCCAAAGTATACCGGGAAACAACAGGACCCGAATAACGAATATAACCTAATGTTGGTGGCCCGTTGCTTGGAATAGTATGGAGGAATCAGTTGTATCAGATTCACCATGTACTTTACCACCAACATTGTACACTATACTTCCCACTTAAATAGATAGGTTAATCAAATTAGGGGCTGAACACAAATGATAGAAAGATCTCGAATTGTTCTCACTCATTCTCATCCTCATATGCACTCTGGCCTCGCCCTCCTCCCCCTCCCTGCCTGTCTCCCCATTTCTCCCCCTCCATGCCTGTTCCCCCCTTCTGTCTCTCCTTTACTACCCTTCCCCCACATGTGTCTCCATACACAAATAAAATGAATTGAAGTTAGTTGTGTTGATGAGGTGCTTGTGGGGCGGGGCGGTTTGTGGTGCAAGAGGGAGGAGATTCCGTTATCTACACACACACACACACACACACTATACTGAGAGCTGACAAACACACGTACACATTATACTGAGAGCTAACACACACACACATACTGAGCTCTCTCTCTCTCTCTCTCTACACTAGAGCTGACACAAGCCTACACTTCACTTCCACTCGTACCCAACCAACACTCTCTTGTCTCGTTTTTATTCCAAGCAAAACGATGTATTTGAAGGTAGTGCCAAGGGGAGAGAGAACTGGTTTCCAAATGCAGGCAATGTCGCGCCTTTTGTTGTCGCCTAAACCCTTGTTGTTTTTCTCAGTTATAGCTCCTCTCTCTCTCTCTTATTTAAATCCTTGATTGTTTCCTCTCTATCTCTTTCCTCGTGCAGTACACCAGTAACACACACACACACACACACGTGCAGTACACCATTGCCTCCAATTATACATTTTCCAATCAGTGGGTCAACATTCAGTAGCATTAGAGCAATGATATTATGTACTGTAGGTTATCTGCTCTCTCTCTCTCTCTCTCTCTCTCTCTCTCTCTCTCTCTCTCTCTCTCTCTCTCTCTCTCTCTCTCTCACACACACACACGCACACACACACACACACACACACACACACACACACACACACACACACACACACACACACACACACACACACACATACACATACACATACATTACTACTACTACTACCACCACCACCACCACCACCCAGTGAAGTGGAGGGATCCAGTACACATGTTTGTCCGTCAGGGTATAAGAGAAAAAAAAATAACAATACCACATTGCCTTCCTGACCTTTGACACGTCATCTGCCACGAGGCGGACAGACGGCAGGCAATGTGTGGACAGGGAAGAGGGAAGTGGTTCATGTAGGTCTCTGTATGTCGTGTTAGGTTAGGGTCTGGTCTGGTCTGGTGTGTGTGTGTGTGTGTGAGGGAGGGGAGGGTGAGGGGGTAGTAGTAGTAGTAATAGTGTGTGTGGTATTAGTACTGTATGTGTGTGTATGTTTGATTATAGTATGTGTGTGTCTAGTAGTAGTAATAGTAGTGTGTGTGTGTGTAGTAGTAGTAATAGTAGTGTGTGTGGTACAGTACAGTAGTTCACCTTGATGGTCCTCAGGGTATAGTAATGTCTCTCTAGTCATTATTTATATTAAGGGTCACCATTACTCCTGGTAGGCTACTGAAAAAGTACCGTATAGTTATAGCGGTTCACTCATATTCATAATAGAATGTGAAGTGAATATTATTAAGTAACAGAACAGCTATACGGTACAAAGGTTATTTATTATGAGATAGAACAGATATACGGTACACGGATTATCTATGAGCAACTGATTCCTCCAAACTATTCCAAGCAACAGAACACCATTATTTTTGCTCTTCTGGTCCTGTTTCTTAGCATACTTTGGAGGAATCAAGGAGCTCCAATGTACCAAAAGTATAGGTTATTACCACCTTAACCTTTAGTCGGGTCAGTAGTTACATGCAAGCAGTGTATGTGATATTTGTTTTTTTTCTGTGTCTGACACCAGATGATTTTATTTATCAGGGGGAAGGTTATAATATACCAGACACAGTGCAAGGTTTACACACACACACACACACACACACACACACACACACACACACACACACACACACACACACACACACACACACACTTTTCTTCTGCCAGTGTGGATTGGAACTTTATCATACTTCTCTCAACTATTTTTTGTTCGTTGGTTCATGCTTATGGAACACATAGATACTACTACGTAACACCAGCATATAAAAAGACACATCATTGTCATCATTATCACCATTATCATCATCATTATCATCACCATCATCATTATCACCATCATCATTATTATCATCGTCAACATCATCATTATCACCATCATTATCATTATCAACATCATCATTATCATCACCATTATCATCTTTATCATCATTATTATCATCAATACGCCATTTCCCTTTCCTATTATCAAGAAATGTGGGGTTAATTAGTTATATTATTCGTAAAATATCTGCTGTTTCCTAAGATCAATCAATCAACCAACCAACTAACTAATCTACCAACTAACCAACCAACCAACAAACCAACCAACCAACCAACCAACTAACTAACTAATCTACCAACTAACCAACCAACCAACAAACCAACCAACCAACCAACCAACTAACTAATCTACCAACTAACCAACCAACCAACAAACCAACCAACCAACCAAATAACCAATCAATCAAATAACCAACTAACTAACCTTCAGACTTGCCTTTCAATTAACCAACTAAGTAATTGTCTTGTTTTTATTTCATAATTTTACCGGGATCTTGATGCACAAAAAGATAATAAACACCAAATAGAAGGAGTAAGAAACTGAAAGGATAAGTGTCTGGCTGAGAAAAGAATGTGGAAGGGGTGTTGGGGGGAGGGAAGGGAGTGGAGGTAGAGGTAGAGGAGAGGAGGAATGGTGGGGTGGGTTGTAGGGGTAGTTGTATGTATGGCAGGGTGTGATGTGGTGTGGGAAGGAATGTGATGAAAGGGGAGGGAAGGAATGTGAAGGGAGGAGGGGTTGGTGGGTTGTGGGGGTAGTTGTATGTATGACAGGGTGTGGTGTAGTGGGAGGGTGAGGGAGGGTGTTAATATTAGGGTGTGGTCCAAATGAAGGAACATTGAAAGGTTTTGTACTGACCGCTCGCCCCCTCTCCCCTCCCCCCCCCCCACACACACATACACTGACTCATTTCTTTACCCCATTCCTTTATCTCCCTTACAATTTCATACTTACTTTACCTCGTTCATTGCATTCTTGGGGAAATGTTGCAACCTCTCAGGCCTCGTGATTTAGTTGAAGTTCCATCCTTGAATTATCCTGAACACCACATGCTCCCATTTCACTCCCATTAACACCACCATTATTATGATAGAATAGATGATAGGGTTTACATGCATGGGTGAGGAGGGGCCCTGAAACATATTATGAGGGTCTTGCTATAACCCCAAGTCAAAATTAAAATGAGGACCCCTAACTCCAATGAGAACCCCTAACTCAAATGAAAATCTTTAACACAGAAAAAAAAAAAAACACTTATTTGGATCCTTAACATACATGAGTGTCCTTAAGGGGGCAATACAGTGTTGGTAAATCCGAAGGTATTGACTGATTCTTCCACGCTATTTCATGCAGGCAACAAACAGACCACCATTAATGTGGCATACTTTGGAAAAAATTAGGCTTTCCATTGAACCAAAAGTGTATTGCCTCCTTAATTAACATAGACCAGTTAATTAATGGTTCCTTTAAGATAATTATGAGGTGTTTCCCCAGTACCAATGAGTACCCATGAAAAATGATGTGAGTAACACTAAGAAAATTTTGAATGGCTGAGAATTAGTGATACGTACTGTAGGTAAGGTGCATGTTGTTTGATAATACAGGTACCCGGATTAAACAAACCGGATGCAACACCTACTTCCATTTACGGTAAGTTGCTGTATAACTTAATAAACTAATCAATTCAATAAGAAGGGTTATATGGTAGGCTACTAAGACAAAGAAACGATGGAGTAGAATCAAAGTCAATAGAGAGAAGTGAAGGGGACGACGAGGCTATACAAGGAAACACTAAATATGGAACAAAATATGGGTTGGGGACAAGATATGCAAACGTCACATGAGAGAGAACGTATAAAATGCAAAACAAAGACAATATACACCAGTTTTATAATAATGTATAATCTAATATTTGGAAACAAAGACAATATACACCAGTTTTATAATAATGTATAATCTAATATTTGGAAATTAAGACAATATATACCAGTTTTATGATAATGTATAATCTCATATTTGGTGTTCTATTTTCTCAGTCATTGGGGACCGTTTTTACAGTTTAGTTGGATTTGTTGAGAGTTGAGTTTTGGAGTTTAGTTGGATTTGTTGAGTGTTGAGTATTGGAGTGTTCATTACGCAAGTGTTTCCAGAGTGTTGATAAGAGCATTCCCTATAGGCCCTGATAATGAGCCCCTCCTTATATCCCCCTCCACCCAGCACTCTTTATTACCCCACCCAACCCACCCCTCCACTCCTCGCCCCCATCTCCCCAACCCTCTCACCCCACTCCTTTACTCCTTACCTTCCCAACCTTGCCCCACTCCTTGTTCCCCCTATATCTAACCCCATTCCTCCCCCCCCCCCTGCCCCATCCCAACCAACCCCGCCCCGCCCCGCCCATCTCCCCCTCCCCCCAATGCCCGCCAGCAGCCAAGGTCGACCTGTCCCAGTTTTTGCCACCACTTGGGCCCAGATAAACAAAAAAACCTGCCTGGCCTGTGTCCGCTATTCCCGCCGCCGGTGTCTGGTTGTCACAGGGAAGGGACGGAGGAGGCGCAGAACATCCCATCTTTAAGGCCAGAGTATACTTCTGATACATTGGAGTGCCTTGATTCCTCCAAAGTATGCCAGAAAACACAACCAGAGGAGCAAAAATAATGGTGGTGTTCTGTTGCTTGGAATAATTTGGAGGAATACATTTAATCCGGATTAACCAACACTGTATATATCCTCCCCTTAATTAATCACAAGGGGGAAGGAATTGCTTATAATAAAAGGAGATATACGGGTGTCTCTCACTCTGCCTCTCTCTTTATAACAGCAACCTGAAATTGTCTTGAATATAATTATGTATTTAGTTTAATTTTTAATAGCCACAGCGCCCTCAGGTCAGGGATATGTATTATAGTTTGTTTGATATGGTATGGATGTAGACAGGTAGGACAGGATAGGGAAGAATAGGACCAGTGAAAAAAAAAATATATATAATGCTACTGAACAAACAAGGAAACGGGAACTGATTAAAGTATGGTAGGATTAGGTAAAGGGTGTACAGATATAGGGTGTAGGTAGGGTGTAGGTAGGGTGGGGTGAATCACGAGAGACAAGGAAGGACAGTGCATACGTAGGGTGTGTGTAGGTAAGGGAGAGGTAGAATGGGTAGGGTGTAAGGTAGGGTAGATAAAGGATGTATAGCCAGGGTGGGGTGAATTAGGAGAGGCAGGGAAGGAGAGTGTGAAGTGAAGGGTGGAGTGAGAGAGAATACAGGGGCTGGGTGAGGAAAGGTGTGATACAAGACTGAAGGGATATAAATAGGAGAGGGAAGAGGGGAGGGCATGATGTGGCAGAGAGAGAGAGAGAGAGAGAGAGAGAGAGAGAGAGAGAGAGAGAGAGAGAGAGAGAGAGAGAGAGAGAGAGAGAGAGAGAATAAAGTAGAGAGAGAGAGAGAGAGTAAAATAGGGATATGGATGATGTAGGGCAAGGCTGGATGGAATGAAGTTTACATGGTTGATTCACATATAGAATCTATATTCCCACTAGGGGAAAAAATAAGGAATAAAATGAGGGACAGTGACAGAGAGGAAAGAGGAGAGGAGATAGGGAGAGCAGATAGGAACTGGATTAAAGATAGAGAGTGTGGGGAGGTGAAGAGGAGATAGGAAGAACAGGCATAGGGACTGAATTAAGGATAGGGAGCGTGGGGAGGAGGAGATGAGATAGGGAGAACAGGATAGAGACTGGACGAGACACACATACAGGGCTGCATGGGATGGGGAAGGAGGGAGTAGGATATGAGACAGTTCCTCGTGTTGGCAGGATAACTTGACTGGTAACCTTGAAGCTCCAAACAACATGACCCTCAATAATAAATAATACAAAACAAAAATTCAAGCGTGTATGATGTATTCCTTCAGTGGCGTGTATGATGATATGACTGATTTTGTGTGTGTGTGTGTGATTTTTTTTTTTTTTTTTTTTTTTTTTTTTTTTTTTTTTGAGGACGAGGCTGCTCCCATTTTTTTTTTTTGTTTATCCTTGCCCGTCAGGTTTTCATGGTTGTCTAGGCTTCAATCTGATCTCATCCGTGCCCTCCTTCCTTCCTTCCTTCTGAAATATTACCTGAGATGTTTCTATGATATATTTTCCACGTCTCCCAAACTGAAGATGTCATGAAATTATTCTCGTCTCCCACAATATTTTCTGAGATTTTTGGGGGTGGGTGGGTGGGAGGGGGACAACTGCTTCCTCCAAAACGATACCAGGAAACAGATGCCCTCAATGGTGTACAGTACTATAATAGGGGATCTGTTTCGTTGGATAGTTTGGAGGAATCAGCAGAAACCTTCCAATTTACCTAAAAGAGAATATCCCTTTGAGAGGAAAAACACACACTACCCTCCCTATCTTTCCATTCCTCTTCCTTCCTTCCTTCCTTCCTTCCTTCTTTCCTTCCTTCCTTCCTTCATTCATTCATTCATTCATTCATTCATTCTTTCATTCATTCATTCATTCCTTTTTTCCTTCCTTCCTTTTATTATTATTATTGTTTATTTATGTATGTATTTGTTTGTTTTTTGTACATGTTCCGTTCAGATTCCAACACTCCGATCCAGGAAGTAGCGACACACACACACACACACACACACACACACACACACACACACACACACACACACACACACACACACACACACACACACACACACACACACACACACACACACACACACACACACACACACACACACACACACACACACACACACAGTAAAAAATATCTGGAAAGGAACACATCACATCACATGCATCTACTTACCTATAATTTTTTTTTTTTATAGTAGAATTGACTTAACATGATGTAATTTTTTGGGATTAATTCTACATTCATATTATTAACCCACAGTTTTTTTTATTTATGCCAGTTCCACTTTTTTTTAAACCTTGGAAAGTCTCGAAAAAATGAAAAATAAAAAAATAATGATATTAATAACTTTGATATGTCTTCCTGGTGTGGATAATCTGTTTGTGTTTTTTTTTTATTATAATTACGTCACTTTGATTTTGGAATTATCATTATCATTATTATTATTATTATTATTATTATTATTAGTAGTAGTAGTAGTAGTAGTATATTATTATTATTATTATTTTATCATTTTTATTAACATTATTACCATTATTTTTTGTATTATTATTATTATTATTATTATTATTATTATTTTGAGAGTTTGGAAAAGAAGCAAAATCAACCCTGAGAACGTAGGACGGAGGAAGAATGAAATGTAGTATGAAGGTAGTTAGTGTGACCAGACCTACAGACAGGCACAGTATGACGATGACCTTGGTGTAAGATTTATTAAGTGTGTGTGTGTGTTGTGTGTTTGTGTATTAAGTGTGTGTGTGTGTGTATTTTAAGTGTGTGTGTGTATATATATTTTATTTCATTTATATATTTATTTTTCTGTCTTTTATATCTTTATTCCTAAGATGCTTTTGTTTATTTATTCATTTATTTTTTATCGTAGTGTTTTATATTCTCCATTTTTTTTTTTTCCAGGATGCTCTTGTTTATTTTAGTTTTCTTCTTTATTTTAGAACACGAATAGTAACGAACGCACACACAGGAACACGTAGAGTAACACACACACACACACACACACACACACACACACGAACACGAATAGTAACGAACACACACACACAAACACACAAACGAACCAATACTGATAATGTGTTAAAGCAAAGTGTATTCCTTTTATGGGGATAATAATAATAATAATAATACATATATATTTATTTTTTGGTCCATAATTATGACCCTCTCTGTTATATGGCTTTTGGCTCTTTATGGCACTCTTCTATGTCGCTTGGTTTTATATGGCCCTCTTCAATATCGCTTGGTTCTTTATGTCTCTCTTATCCTGGCTGAGCTCTGTTTGTTGTTGTTGTTGTTGTCAAGGGAAGTCAGCCAGTCTGTAGTCAGTCAGTCAGCCAGCCAGTCATTAATGCAGTCAGTAACATCCAGTTTTTCTTGTTTTGTTCACTACACTCACCCAATCACCTTGACCAGACATCCACACTCTGTTCTACTCTATTATTAATATTATTATTAGTGTCGTCATTGTTGCATCATTATCACTTTATTATATAGTACTATCATCTCCTTTATTATTATTATTATTATTATTATTAGTAGTAGTAGTAGTAGTAGTAGTAGTAGTAGTATGGAAATTTTCTCTAATAGATATATAGGTGTACAGTACATGTTAAGCCTAAGCTTTGTTATTATATTCTTAAACCTACAACAACATAATAAAGTTAGGCAGAAGCAAAAGGAAAGTATATTGTACATATTTATTATTTTATACAAAGTATGGACACACTGTCAGAAGTAATGTTTACTGACTTTAGGTGGACGTGTAGGATATAAATGTAGAGGGGAATGATTTGTTGTTCTTTAAGCCATGGACACTCATCAAACTCCTTCTCGACTTGTTATAACGGTGTATGTATTATTATTTTTTCTTAATTGTGTTGTTTAATGTTGGTGTAAGTGTCCATCGTAGGAGAGAGATGTACGTTTTTATTTGTTTGTTTACGTGTTTGCAGGTCATAACAAAGTGTGTGTTATTGAAGGTGAAGTTGTTTACACGGTGGTCACTGCTGAGTCAGCCACATTAGCTTTGGCTTCAGCATGTACTTGTGCCAGTGTGGCCTTGACCTGAGCCACGGCTGGTGTGTCCTCCGGCAGGTCTGATGCGGCCACCTTGAAACCCATGCCGGGAGCTGCTGCATACTTCCTGACGTGGACATCACCCTCAGGGTTGATGTAGGCGAAGCTGCCGGAGACACGACCCAAGGAGTCCTTCATCTCTACACGGGTGTTGGGACCTCCCCAGTGACCAAATGTATACTGTTTGGCCTCATCCTGGGCGTGGAACTGTCCTCCCACGAAGGGCACGGACAGGGAGGGCATTGGTGGCTCAGGGGCAGCCAGGGGCTCAGGGGCAGCTGCCACAACCACGGGGGAAACCACAGGTACTGGTGCTTGGTAGGCTGTTACTTGAACAGGTGCAATAACCTCAACCTGGACGGGAGTGGCTACTTGGACGGGAGTGGCTACCTCAACAGGGGCTACATACTGGACGGGAGTTGCTACTTGGACGGGAGTTGCCACTTGGATGGGAGTGGCTACTTGGACGGGAGTGGCTACCTCAACAGGGGCTACATACTGGACTGGAGTGGCCACCTGGACTGGAGTGATATACTGGATAGGCTGAGGGACTGTGACTTTGATGCCTGGCTTCTGTAGTTTAGTGACGGGAGGTGTGAGTGAGGCAGCGTGGGCCACATTGGATCCTGAAGTGTAGACTATATTCTGGGGAGCACATGAGCACACAGCCACAGTGGCCAGCAGCACCTGGAAAAAAAAACCTTGAGTTTAAAGATCTACCTTGTGCAGCCATAACATCTAACTCGATAATGGCCCTTCGAACAATTAGTATACAGAGGGCTAGAATTCCCTCAGTTTTTGCTCTCCTGAACTAGAGTAAATAAATAAATATATATATATATATATATATATATATATATATATATATATATATATATATATATATATATATATATATATATATATATATATATATATATATATATATATATATAAATAAACAAACTAGGCTTATATTTCTGGCTGTGCTTGAGATCTGTTGCAGCGAGTTGTTTATCTGAACTGAAACTGAAGGGTAAATCACAACTACTGTATATTTGGGAAATCTGCTCTGTGGTATACTAAGTGAGGGATATAGATTTTGTCTTCAATTCGTCCAAATCAGAATATGACAAGTGAACTTCTATAGAACTCAATTAAGGAGGAGAAGCTGTTTGTTATAATTCGCACAGAACTTCCCAGGAGCCTTGCGTGTTGGTGATGGTGGTGTTGTTGGTGTTGGTGGTGGACATGAGAGTGGTGGAGTAGGAGCTTTTGTAATTGATGTTGTTGGTGTTGGTACTTAGAGGAGGATAAAGGAGGAGGAGAAGGGAGGAGCTGTGAGGGGATATATAGTAAATCGAACTAAACTTACCAGGAATCTCATGTTGGTGTTGTGGTGGTGTTGTTGTTGTTGGTGGTGGAGGAAGATGAGAGTGATGAGCAGCAGATGAGTCCCTGTACCTTATATACTGGAACATCCCTGACCACACCCGTCCCTTCTTACTCCCTCCCTGTCCTGTCCTCTCCTACCCAGTGGTCTTCCTGCAGGGGATCATCATCATCTGCCATCTTTCCACTGAGTTTCACGAAGTTTTATTTTAATTTCACTCAAAGCTTGGCACGGGGAATTAATTTAGTACCGGTTTCACTCACATGGCTGTAATTTAGTGTGTTTTGACAAGGTAGAATTACTTAAAAGTTGAATTTGTCGTTTTACATAGAGGTTATTCTTGTTTGTAGTTAAAGTGGTAAGTGTGAGGGACTGTTGAGGTGCATCTGCCTCGGTTCACCATAGCAACACCCAGAGCAGCAACTTTTTGTGAGGGGGACACGCCTAGATTTGACCCCTCACGTCTGTTCCCATATAATATTGTGCTCACAGTTGGTTTGTTCAGTCATTGTATCTCTGTTTTCTTCAGTCACTATGCCTATGTTATCTTCAGTCACAGTCAGGTTGCTCAGTCACTATACAGATCTTTGTTTTCTTCAGTCGCTTTGCTTAGTCACTATACCTCTCCTTTTTTCAGTCACAGTTTTGTTCAGTATGTATATATCTGTTGGGAGAATTGGAGTATATTAACCCTCCAAACAACACAACAAAACAGATCCCCAACTTGTTTGTATTCTGAGGTGATCTGCTACCTGTCATAGTTTGGAAGAATCAGGAATCAGGAAGAAAAGGCTAATAGTATCGTCTACTTCAAAACATACAAAGCGTTACTTGGCTGATGTTTATTAGGTCTTGTCCCATCTTCAATATCATCCCACAAACCTATGCTGTATTATATTATCCACCACCCTAACAGTTCCATCACATGCAGTCTCACCTCTTTTTACTATATTGTACTATACTATATTATATTATCCACCATCCTAATTCCTAACAGTTAAATCACATGCAGTCCCACCTCTTTTTACTCCCTCGATCTGAACTTGGCAGCCTACTGTACTGTATATCCTCCACTACCATCCTCAATTAAGTTTCTTCTTCCTTGCAACTTTTTCTATCTCTGAACTTGGCACATATGTCCACTACTACCATCCTCAATTAAAGTTCCCCCTCGTTGCAACTTTTTTCTGCTTCTGAACTCTGCCTTGTTTACTACTAACACGTCTGCCTTACCTGGTTGGTTGGGTGTGGTAGTCAAAAGGCCTCTGCTACTTAATTGCTATATTCCATGGTTTGTTAATATGGCTGATTTATTTATCTGGTGCATAGATACTCTGTCTCTGCTTGTGACTGTACTGTATATATCCGTATGCATAGATGTTTATCAATATTGTTTCCTGCTTTTGAACCGATTCAGTGCTATTTTTTTTCCAAGTCAGAGATTGTGTTATTTTAATGACATTGGCTCTGCCTAACTCTAGACTATTTTATTTTCAACATCTGAAAACTCCCAAACTTAAGAAAAACTAAGTAAACATCATGTTACTGCCTATAGTTACTTCGGTGTCTAAATATTAGTGGACACATAATATCCTTCCACCAAAACGTGACTTGTCCTGCTGGGCCTCATTGAAGCTCAGCACGACCTAAACCTTGGCTTCCTAGGACATTGTATATACTAAAACACGAATGTGTTGATAATTGAATGAGTTAATTTAATTACAATATATATATACTACTAGTTAATAAGAATACATGTAAAATATATAATTACTACCTATTAGAGAGAGCAACAATGTTTTAAAATATAAAATTACTATTTGCTGGAAAGTGTAAATTTAATATATATAATTACTACTTGCTAGAAAGAAGGTGTTTTCTATGCCGTGCTCCAGTTTTCCTTGAGAGTCACCTGGGATGGGAATGGTGTACGTGTGTTGGTGGGTACAAGGTGAGTTTTTATAGAGGGTCAGTTCTTTAGTGGCTGGTTATGGGCTTACTTCACCTTACAGTAGCCATATGCTCCAGGGTATAATACCTCACGTAGCCTTGGACTTACGTAATTTGTAAACTAGTTTAAAAAAGTGATAAAAAAAGACTGATCGAATCACCGGTACGTATCTATGGAATATTTCTGTTCACATATATTATAAAATGAAACGGGCCAAGGGTCTTCAAAACTTTTACAATGCACTAATAAGTATGTGCCTACCTCAAGAAATACACTATACTTCAAACAGTATAATACTGTACATTAATATTTTTTCTGTACTATACGTGACACAGCACATCAACAACGACGACGACGACTGTGTTATGTTTTATTTATCTTTTTTATATCTTCATAGAATTTTTTTTTGTCATAATTTATTATATTGTCACGTTAAATAGGCCTAGGGGCCTATTATGTAAAGCTTCAACTTTTCTCCTTTAATTTACCTCTAAATTATCTAAAGGCACAGTTCTGTCACTACTTTTAAAAATATTAATATATACATTATTTTCTTCAGTCATTTGTTTGTATTTAATTCAGGCTGGGTTATGACGTCAGATCATCATCAACATCAAGCAGTATAATCAGCAGGTGTGGGGAAATATCTCTTGTTTTAGGTAATTTTGAAGTCCACACAGGAAAAGTACATAAAGATTGTTCAAGAATACACAGATCATAGAAATTTCTGCCAGACGGAATACCAAAAAGACCGTCAATGTTCAATAGTAAACAGAGAAGTTTTGAGGTAAAAAGGGAAATTTAGATGTTGAAGTTGGGGAAATGTTATCAATCAGACCTGGCAAGTTGGCAACACTGGATTCGGCAGCTCGGCCATTCATGCAGCTGTGGTGGTAAGAATTGCTGTACTTTATATTATTTTTTTATCATTTACCCTTTTAATTTTCCACATTTAGCCTTCAATAATATATATACCTGTTGTTAATTAAGTGTAGATTATATTGTGTGTGTGTTGTATTGTTTATATAAGGTAATTAATTAAGATTGGAGTGATAAACAAGGTCGTCTACACAAACCTTTATTGTGCCTTCCATTAACCTCTCTGGACTTCATGCATTTCTATAATATTTTTCATAATTATTTGAGAATTATTTCTGTAGTGTATTTTATTTCATTAGTAAGTTGGCCTGGGAAATCACCTGTATTAACTAGTCCTCCCATTACACTTATGAATATTTTATTGTGTAGGACTCGGGGCAGTATTCAAGGACATCCGTGGTGTATACGAAGGTGTGGTACTGTACGACGGCTCTGTTGGTTGTCTATGGAGCCATCGTACAGGTACCACGCCATCGTATGCACCACAAATGTTCTTGAATATGGTCATAAGAACAGTACATTATATCATTACTAAAAGGAGAATAATGGATAAAGTTGAAAGAGTGTTTTTATCCCATTCCCAATTCCCAATTAGTATTTTCAATTTAACTGATTCACAGTATAGGGAATTACCTTGAGACATAAGATACCCTAGTGTTTTGTGATAAATATTGAAGTTAAGGAATGTGAAGTATCTGTGATAACTTAGCCAATACTGTACCATACTATATTTTGCCTGTACAATAGTTCATTTTCACATGTTATAGAACACACCTACTGACTTGGAAACACCTTGGATCATTACTGTAAACCTGGATATGCAATGAATGAGTATTTTATCCTCCACTTCACTCTACACTCAGTCCCTCATTAAAAGTCATCCAAATGTTTTCCCAGGTGTGTTATTCATAACCATACAGATTTAAGTGGTGTACTCAGCCTGTGTTATAAGGATAGTGTTACATTTAATAATTTTTTTATCGAGGACCTACTGTACATTTATTTGCTTCCCAACTTAATAATAATAAACAGAAAGCCAGAAATAAACCACATCTTTCCTTTTTCAGCTGTAGGAATGGGACCTCGTGAAGTT
Organism: Petrolisthes manimaculis; assembly: GCA_034508575.1. Taxonomy (NCBI): domain Eukaryota; kingdom Metazoa; phylum Arthropoda; class Malacostraca; order Decapoda; family Porcellanidae; genus Petrolisthes; species Petrolisthes manimaculis. The sequence goes on along the minus strand of JAWZYT010001239.1, from coordinate 34,832 downwards.
GGAAATTGAAATTTTCAAGGCTTACAGTTCTCTTGTTATCTGAAGGATTTCTACACTGCAGTACAATGGAATGTGGAAGAAGTAACTTTGCTATGGAGATGAAGAAAATGTAGCTTTTTGTAGTATTGTTGAAATTGTGTGTAGTTGGTGAACATGATGTTTTTCATAATTCCTTTTAGTAAAATGCAAGGACTGGCTGTTAACATAGTAAATTTGAAGAAAATATGGATCTTCAATATTTTCCATCGTGAGTTTATGGAAAGGGTTTCCCTTTAACCAGCAGCAAATTGAGGTATTTAATTTGACACTGATTTCCTATTACATATGGATATTTTTGGCTGCAGTGGATTCTATGTACAGTTGCCAAAAAAGGTATTGCGACAACTATTGATACAACATTAAATATATTATTGTCCATAGTTGTTTGTAGGGATTATAAGTATGTATTACAGAAGGATATGTATATTTCCTTCTGTTATACATACTTATAATCCCTACAAACAGCTATGGACAATAATATACTTAATGTTGTATCAAGATTTGTCGCAATACCTTTTTTGGCAACTGTACATCTTTGTGACACCTTCATGTACTTGTAACAAGCAGTTAATATAGTCATTTACAGTATAGTGATTACTTTGTGTTCCTGAAAGACTGAAAGATACATCCACAGTGGTTGGCAATGATGTACTGTAGTAGTCCTTAAATTTTCACAGAAGAATTTGTAGTTAGATATTAAAATATGATTTATTATGCACTCAGATTATTCTCATGGCTGATTAGATTTAGATCTTATTGGTAATTTGTAAGGACATAATAGTGAAGTGGTAGGTGGTCTTTTTCCTTCACATACAGTACAATATTCAGGGCTAACACATACAGTATGTAGATATAAGCAAAGGTGATTGTTCTATTTGTCCATTATTTCTTCACTTAGATTTTACACAGACAATCATGATCATTACAGTATGGTAATTTTGAAATGCTCTCTAAGTTCTGTACATTAGGAGTGCAACCGTGTATTCACAAACATATATTTGTATTGTTCAGTCACACATTCTAAAGGTCAATTCAATACAATGTTAACACCAGGAAAATAAGAATAATCATAAGATTTATTTTAATTCAATTTTTTTTATTGCAGGGTAAAGTGAGTTTTGCTGAGACTACAGCTGCATTGGTTGTTTTGGGGCAAGAGTTCTTCCTATCATCACATGGAATTTTAAGCCTATGGTAATATCTATTGAACCTTTTAATTCAAGTTTCATCTTCATTTAGGGCCCTTCCTTTCCCATTTTACTGTGGTTGGGTAAGAGATGGCTCTAAATTCATCTCCAAATCCTCCTTTATAGCCAACTTTTTTGTGTTTTGGCCAACACAACTCCTTTTCCTTGGTCTTCTACAGGCCTACATTCCTCCACCATTCTAACAATATTCATGTTTTCTGTCTTCTTCACATTGCTAGAGATTTTGTTTCATATTAGCTGTCCTTCATCTCGTGTTTCTTTCTCTTTTATCCTGTAGGGTCTTCCAGGCCTAAAATGGTCATCTTTCATCCTCTATTCATTTCAGACTTTTCCTCCTGTTGTTGAAGTTCCTCAAGCTGTCTGGCCAAACAGCCGCTAGCTCCTGAGGAAGGCCATGGCCTGAACCAGGCTCTCCCACAGTGCCCTCAGAGAGTGTATGTTGTATTGTTGGCAAGTGTAGTTGTGTGTATTGCAGTCTTCCATAATGTGCTTAATTAATAGAATGAGGTGCTGTGTTGCATATTGGACAGGTATCTACAATGGTTTCATATGCCACTTCAGAGGCAAGGTTTCAAGACTGCCAACAGAGCCCTATGCTGTTTTCAGCCATGTTTTGGGTAGGAATGAGCTTTATTGGGTGTTTAGTAATACCTCCTATGGAGATCATCTCACAACCTGTTTTGTTAAGCCACCCCATTTCAATTCTCCAGCTGGCCATCCTCTCTTGATTTCTTTCTTACATCTATCTTCTTTACTTTACCCTCCATGCTTCAGGGTCCTCCAGGCCAAGCGGTCTTCTTTCTTCCTCTACAATTCATTACATCCTGCTCCATAAGGTTAAATCCCATTCTCCAACCAATCTCACTAATCCTGTCCTAACCTCTTTATTTGTGACTTCCTGAAACTAATATTTTGGCCACCAGGTTTAATTCAGCATTTTAAGTCAGATTCTCTTTTCGAATTTTAATACTTACAGTAGTTCTCACTCCTATATTTTCATTTTTTTTTTTGTTAACTATCAGATTCATAGTTTTGCTTTTTCATAGTAATCTTGTATTAATTTAAATTTTCCTCCATTTATTGACCTTTGTATTCTGATAGTTTTTATGTACTTGTTACCATGTATGTGAAGCAATAAAACAAATAATCACATTTAATATAATTTATTTCACAACTTTATGTTGTACAGGCATCTCATACACTAATATTAAGATACAAGTGTTGAGGTGACAATATGAGGAACTGAACTAAATCTAAAATATAATTACCTGTGGTGTGGCAAAGTTCCCTCTACTGCCACCACCTCTGGAAAAGATAGGGATCTAGGAGATTTCACTGGCATGAAAGGTGAAAAAACTCAATGGCAGTCAAAAAGATATGTTACCAAACAGTTTCAGTGTCCCCTGTTACCACCTTCAGTGGTGAACTGTCAAGAGAATTAAATCTCTTGACTTCACCACTGAAGTGGACAAAGAGTCGCTGAAACTATTTGTTGACACATCATAGTGTCTGCCACTGTGGGCGAATTTCACCTAAAAGAAAGGGGGTAAAGGGAATAAGGGTTACATTCACACAGGGTGTGGCAGAGGCCCCAAGCCTACACTATGACTAGTGCAGACTTGAGTCCCCTCCCCCAACCATCAGCTGGCTGGGGGGGTGAGAAGAGATAGGGAAAAGCTGGGAGGGAGAAGAAAGAAGCATGAGAGGAAGCAGGTGAAGGGGACAGGTTATCCCCTCCTGCAACCCCCCAGTCCCCCTGCAGGAAGGGGCAATTTGCCCCCTCCACCACCACCCACCTACACTCCATCCCCCCCCCTCCCAGTTTCGCCATACCCTTCTCCCAGCCACACCTAATGTGGAGACACACATACGAGGATGAAGGGGAGGATGATGAGGAAGGAAGCTGGAGAACAAAAGATGAAGTAGAAGCAGCAGTTGAAGATTCAGACACACCAACCTGGAAAAAAAAGGAAAAGTATCTGAATAATTTGTCATTATAACTTGATTCATACAGAGTACTTTTGAACAAATGCTGTAACTGATTACCTTCACCTATTTGTATTGTATTAATACAGAGTACTTTTGAACAAATGCTGTAACTGATTACCTACACCTATTTGTATTGTATTAATACAGAGGTAGTAAAAGGTTCAGGAAGGGGCAAAGATTAGCAACTCCTTTCCTTGAAAATTGGAGGCTGTAATATCAGCCAATTACCCAATAATACAGGAAAACAAATCTCAAAACTACATGTACTATTTGTTAGAATTGTCAACAATGGGTCATGGGTGATAATCCTGCCACAATAAGAAATTAGAGATTTAGACACTTATGAGTGGCATCACTATGCAAATCTTCACCACATTCATCAAATTAACAAAGCCAATTGTGGACGAGATTTGTTATTACAGAATTACTGAGAGTTCTTGATGAGTAACATGCACCTGGGTATTTTTGTAGTTAATGGGAAATGTCAACTGCTAACATTTGACTTGGGTAACAACAGCAAAACACCTTAAAGAAACTTGTGAGGTTGGCAAATGCTTGCTGCTAATTCTTTCAAAGTTTGCCTCAAACAGTCTCTCTCTATAGAAATGCTGTTTTTGTGTGACAATATTTGGAGGAATAACTAGCCTTCAATTCCGTAACTATACTCCAGGCTCTCTAATGCAATTCCCTTTAAAGTATTCTTGTTTTCTACATAATATAAATTGAAAGATCTACTGAATTCAACAAAAGAAACAAGTGTAACTCACCACATATCTGCCACCTCAACACTTCTTGTTGTAACAGCTCTATAAGCTGCAATAACATTGTCAAATTGTTTTCAATTTTGAGTATCAAATGTCTATAAGTACAGTAGACTGATTAAAAACTTTGCAAAATATTGCAACTTCAAACTAAATTAGTGATAATCTTTCGCTGCACCAATGTATGTATGATAAAGTGAATAGAAAAGAGGGCCCATTTCCAGCCAAAACTAAAAAAAATCTTAAATCTGCAGTATATGTCATAGTGTCAATATTGCTTTACCTTATATTACAATTTTAAACTAATAATCAGTTATAGAAGTGGCATGATGTCTCCTTCAGTTATTTAAATTTAGCCAAGTGAAGCTGTGAATCTCTTGGTGGTACATCGGACAGCAGTCACTCTACCAGCTTCATTTGTGGATATTATGGTGAAGGTTGATCTGGTACCCTCATGTACCAAGCAGCATATTCAGCAAGTCATGTCTTGTCAGCTGCAAACCAATGAAAAGAAAAAACATTTATTAATACTGTAACTTCAGTCATGACAAACTAAAACATTTATTTTAAACTACCTACCATTACATTATTTTTTAAAGTCCACACCAAGCGTCTTCTTTTTGTACAGTACAGTATAATATACAGTATATACATATATATATATTTTTTATATATGTTCTGTCACTGGACATAGGCGTAATCAAGCCCATTACCGTGGCCCAGGTAAACTGCTGCTCACACACACGTCACTATTTGCAAACTGGTACCCGGCCACAAAGGGAGGGAAGTGAGGGTTATCCCAAACACTGCAGCTGTTATGGTACCAGCGAGGGTATTTTACGACGTTTGGTGGCCTTATAGTTAGTGCTTGAAACTCAAATCGGAAGAGTAAATATTCTCAGGCCCTCATCTGAGAGGATCGATTTACTGACCTCTAGGTTATGAGTCCAGAACACTAACCACTTGGCCATATATATATATTTTAGAGGAGTTCTGATGGTTCTCTCTGTTCTTCAAGTATTCTGGCTACAGTGACATATCAAAGAAATAACCCCTACAGTATGTAGTCACCAACTAATGTACAGAAAATGCCTGAAAATATTCCAAGATGCTGTGAATGATGATATAGCTCCTCTCTCCATATGCATGCTATACTTTTTCTCCACTACCTTTATTACTTTAATTTTTCTTGGTGTCATTTTCATCACCTCTATCATGTCCTTCACCATCATACTAACACCTGCTATCAAACTATGGAAACAGATGAATAATTCAAGCAGTATGGTCTCAACACAAGAATTAATGTATAAATAGCTTCCTACCTTTGTGTTAAACTTTATCAAGCCATGTACTGATAACCTTAGGAAAAAAGGTCATTGCTGCTGTTGCTGGAATCAAATGCTCCACTTTTTCTTCAAATCTTCCTCTATATTATCACTGAGAAGCAGCCTAGCCTCTTGGAATCAGGTTACACCAGCTGTAAGAAATAAATATGATATGGGATAGGCATGCCTCCAGTTCCTTCTGTTAAGGCAAACCACATTTTGATATACAGTACAGCATCAGTGTGCTAAATAGAGTGAGGACTAATATATTTTCAGTATGGTAAATATTACTAAGAGCCTCTGCTGTATTATTTTTGTTGTTGTTTTCAGCAGGTTTGAAATGTCTTTAAAGCTCAATATTAAAGAAGAGACGGTTGTCAAGAATTCCTGTTACCAGACAAAACAACCGGACTTAAATTAACCTTACCTAGACTGAGGCTATCTTTGGGATATCTTCTTGAAAAATAGCTACTAACCTCTCTAATCAATGAAGAACACAAATTTAGATTCCAAAAGACACTAAGGTAACCTCCAAAAATCAGGGACCAGGTTAGGTTACGGTAAATTTTTACAAATTGCCACAACAGGATTTCACTGGAAAAAAAATATATTTCCTAGAAGGATTTAGTGTGACTACCGGGACCTAACTGGGGCAGACTACCGGGACCTAATCTGGGCAGACTACCGGGACCTAACCTGGGCAGACTACCGGGACCTAAGCAGGAAAAAATATACAGTAGAAATTAGTCAGACCTCACCTGACCTGACCTAACCTAATCTGGACTGGGACACACTACCGGGACCTAACCTAATCTGGACTGGGACACACTACCGGGACCTAACTTGGGCAGACTACCGGGACCTAACTATATGAGGTAACTACTGTTATGCAGCATTTGCAGAAGAAATGGTATATAGAAAAGTTGTTTGTAATAGTGAAATATAAACACTGTTAATAGTAAAAATGTTGAAATCGAGTTGTGGCAACTTGTAAAAAAATTCCTAAATGGTATATAGAAAAGTTGTTTGTAATAGTGAAATATAAACACTGGTAATAGTAAAATTTTCGAAATGGAGTTGTGGCAACTTGTAAAAATATTCCCTAAGTATTGATATAATACAGCCCTGCAAAATATTTATATATATATATATATATATATATATATATATATATATATATATATATATATATATATATATATATATATATATATATATATATATATATATATATATATGTGTGTGTGTAAGGAAATACACAAAACATATAAAATTAAATAAATAAAACAAAAATTGCAGGCAAAGCTCCTGATATGATTTACTGCATTTCCTATTAAACATGAATAAAAAATTAGTACCAATACTTTATTTCAAGACCTTCCTGACTGATCATCACATGGACTGCTGGTAAATCTGGACCAACTGATTCCTCCAAACTATTCCAAGCAACAAGACACCATTATTTTGTTTAGTTAATCTGGCTCTGTTTCCTGACATATTACCAAACTATATACCAAAACTATACGATCCCCTTAACATAATATTTCACCATCGTTTACAATTCCATTAACGTTAGTTAAAGACACACTTAGGGGACAGACAGCGTGTGTGTGTGTGTACTCAAACAGAAGGTAATGGTTGTTTTGTCAAGAGTTGAAGAGAAAGATGTAAATAAATTTACTTTAGTAAATTAGGTAAATTACGCGCAACCGCTCTTCTAAAACTAGGTAATGATTTTAATACATAATAATGTCCTGTTCATGACCTTTTCAATGGTACAAATATAAATGGGGGGTCGAAACGTGAGTTATGCGTACCTTTATTATGGGAGGCTCTGGTCCTAATAGGAGTCGTCGCTCGGTGCTATCCGCCATGTTTGTTTACATTTCGGACTTATAGAACATGAGCGGATGCGCTCTGTTCCAATTTTTTATATACATTTTTTCCTTGATCACTTTATATAGCTGTTTTATAGCATTTAGAGTCGTTTTTAGATTGGGGAAATCACTTGTTATGCCCAATCCCTTACCCAACAATCTTGGGGGAGGCGTTGGCAACCGGGGGTTTTGGGTGCGGGAAAAACGCGTAATCCGAGCCAACTTTTAAAAATTAACCTGACCTGACCTGACCTGACCTAACCTAACCTAGACTAGGGCAGACTACCGGGACCTAACCGGGGCAGACTACCGGGACCTAACCTTTACATTTGATAATGTACGGGAAGAAACATGGCTGGGCTTCTAAACAGTGATCTCATTAGCTAGTCATTTATATTTGTACCATTGAAAAGGTCATCAACAGGACATTATTATGTATTAAAATTATTATTGGTTTCATCACAATATAAAATTTCATGTATGCACCACGCGCTCATGTTCTATAAGTCCGAATTGTAAACAAACATGGCGGATAGCACCGAGCGACGACTCCTATTAGGACCAGAGCCTCCCATAATAAAGGTACGCATAACTCACGTTTCGACCCCCCATTTATATTTGTACCATTGAAAAGGTCATGAACAGGACATTATTATGTATTAAAATCATTACCTAGTTTTAGAAGAGCGGTTGCTCGTATACAACCGTAAATTATCCAGCTTCAAAGCCGGCAAAATTCCTTTCACACTTTGTTTGGTGATCTCTATAACCTTATATTATTCATCTATTTACATTATTATGGACTTACCTCAACAATTACACAGTCTGTGGAAATCTTTATGGTGCAGTGGTGATATTTGTTATTGCTGTAGGAGGTAAATAGGTGATAATATTATGATAGAAATGTTAATCGTATGAACTTGTTAAAGATGGCGATACTTGATGCCAGCCAGTGTTGCCAGTCAGTGTTGCCAAGTCTGTTTGACGAAATTTCCCTAACTTCAACATCAGAATTTCCCTTTTTTAAATCAACTGAAGGTATGTACAGCAGATATACTATATATAAAATAGTCCTTGACCAGCCTGTGATGGTAAGGTGTGGCCAGCTGCTTCGAACTGTGAACACGTGGATTCGTTGCTTTAGTCATCTGCCTGATAATATTTTGGGTATAAATGTTTCGAGTTTTCGGACGCTCCTATGTAAATTATGTTGGTCACGACCAAGGATAATAGTCTATCATCCTTAGTCACGACTGTCCATCACTGATTGGTCAAGGACTATTTACCTCGACAGTACCATAATCATATATTTATCATCTTATTATTTCGTCTGGTAGAAGAATCTTGTATCATTTCTCCATTGGTACATCAAATTACCTATATTTAGGGAAAATACCTTACACTTGACAACACTTCAGGTGACAGGTGTTGTTGTTATTGGAGGTTTCGACTCTGACCTATCTTCACTTTTTTCTCTCCTGTATAAAAAAAAAAAAAACCGCTATTTCACTCACATACCACCAATTCAATGTAAATAAAATAGAGTTATGTATTACTACGAAATTATACAATCACCTCGCACTATCCAAATTAACCCAATACGGACCAAACAGGAAAATATTGAAACAGATTCAGTGAGTAGCCTACGTAAGTATATAGTGGTTGCATAATCTTGTACATAAATATGCTCCACCAAGGAAGTTTACAAAAGGTAGTTCAAAACATTGTAAGAATAATTATAAGACAGGCTGTGAAAAGGCGCTAAACTCGGTACATACTTCTCGGTAAGGTAAAATTAATAATGCATGTGTACAGTATACCTTTGTTTGTGATCATTTGCTTTCCCTCAGTCACAGCCTCACATAATAATACTTGCAATCAATTCAGGGCTATGTTTGTCCTCGGTAAGTTTTCCTCGCGAAGCAAGTGGACTAACAAAGTGTAGGCTATATAATAATGACATACAAGACCTACACTACTGCAGCAGAAAATTTGTTCCACCTGTTAACCACCTTATTATTATAAAGGAGTAGTTTCTTTTGTCTAGTTTTGACTTCATGTTTAAATTATTCTCGTTAAGTCTTCTTGTATAACATTTAGTTCTTCATAAATAGTTCAATCAAAGACGTCGTCGTCGTCAGCTGTTTTAGAAGAGCAGCTTCCACCTATTTAGCTCCACTCCATCCAGCCTGATGCTTTCATCTCTATCCTGCTCATCCTCTGTACACTTCATATATTCTGTCTTTGTTCTACCTATCTTCATCCCTCTTCTCTCCAATGCTAATCTCCACTCATCCAGTCTTCGCTCCAACTCTTCTTTAGACTCCCCCACTAAAACCACATCATCTGAATACATCATGTCCCATGGTGTCCCCACACGTAGTATGTCCTACGTCAGCACATCAACACAATGGTGAAGAGGAAGGGACTCAACGCAGAGACGCTGTATTATATAAGGTCACTTCTTAATTTTCAGGTAAAATATAGATTTGTCTACCATACATATTATACATTTTCTAATTTTTACGTTGACAGAAAATGAATTTTAAAAAGGTGACTTAATTAAACATTCAAGGAAGTAGCCTAAGTTTACTACACTTTCTACGTAAATGTAAAGTAGTAAGATATCTAGAATGTATAAAGGCAAAATTAAATTTAATGCTAGGTCCTGCTGTATAATTCTATATATCATTACTCTCTGTGGAAATGTCTGGTAAAGAGAAATAGTAAAATATAATTATTTGGAACATCTTTTATTAAAAAAAAAAAAAAAACTCAATTCATCACATGCTTTAAATCTTTAAATGTTACCATATCTTCCTTCATGTTTGTCAATGGATAGGATATTAAAATGACGAGCATACAATAGTGTCTAGGGAGCCATCGTAACGTCATCGTCTTCTTCCAATCCATGACTGTTTTTTACGATATGGTCAAAGGTGTGGTAGGCTAGACAGAAGAGAGAGCCAGTCACATTTATATAGAACAAGTTTTGGGCATAAGTAGAAACAGGTATAGGTGAGTCTATCTATAGGAAGTGTATGTATGTCTAACCAATTAACACTTCCATATTATTATCTGTCACCACCTGTTACCGATGCCCAGGTTCACGCACACACACATACACACAACACACACACACACATACGTCAAGACTTTCGAAGTGACCTATACTCAAGCAAAAGCGGCAGAGAATGTGTACTCTCCATCCTGATCAAGTGGATGGAGAACGAATGGAGGGGCGAAGTCAAAAGCACCAACAGCAGCAGCAGCAGTAACAGTAGGTTCTGGGGCAACGGGAGCAGGAGCAGGAGCAGCAGCAGCAGCAGCAGTAGAGGGCGTCTCAGACATGAAGGGATGCATGGCAGATTCGTGGGTAACCTCTACATCCGAATCAGCAACAACAACGTCGTTCTCTTCTTCGGGGACGGGCTGAGGTTCAACATAAACATTCTGTGTAACAACGGGGGCATTTCTGAAAGCAAAGGGGAAATGTTCAGGGGTAACGGGAGCACTGTGGACGGCAACAACAGGTTGAGGTTGAGGACTACCGGGAAAAGTTTCAGCTCCGGGATTGGTGAGAGTCGTTGTTGCTGTTGTTGTCTTCTCGAGGTTGAATCTGACTCCAGGTTTGGGGATCCTTCTGACGGCCGGGTTGGAGGAGATGGTGAAACTGAAGCTGGGTTTGACGGGGTTTCTCTTGGCTGCCAGAGGGAGTGTTCCGGCCTCACAACAACACGCAGCGGCCACCACCACTACCACCACCAAAATCTGACCCCCAGAGACAAGTGGTAAATCATTATATAAAACTAAACACTTATATATTGCGAATTAAGTGACTAATTAGGTACACTTGCGAACATATGAAACAGATTCACCCCTGAAACGGGACCCCTCACTGAGCATAGGGTAAGATGAGACGTTGTGTATAAAGGCTTAATATGAAGGGTCTCATTTGATGTGTATCTGTTTCATGTGTCCTCAACTGTACATCAGACACCACGTGCACCGATAATTTAGTGACCCAGTGTACACATAAATCAATAAGTAACCAGACGATAAAATAAATAAAGGATTAATTACCGTACAATACAATAGAATACGGTACTGTACTGTTGTCTTATTACCAGCAGACATCAGTACCAGGGAGAATTTATAGTATTGTTTTTTGAGGTCGTCTGTTTACATGTATTTAACCATTCATACAGTTAATAAATACATACACAATTAAGTATACAATAAAAATACATAGAGAAACGTATCCAAAAGACTGCAAAATGAAAAAAAAACTCCCCTTTCTCATTCATTTCTTACGACAACAATAATAACAACAACAACAACCTACCAGAGTCTTCATGTTAGAGGTATGACAGATGGCGGGAGAATGAGATGAGGGTGGTATGCTGTCCCCTATATATATACCACCACATGTGTATGGTACCTTCCCTATCTCTGTTCAGACCCCACCCAACAATGTACAGTCTAAGTTTTTGGTCCCTTGGTTACGGCTAGTCACAAAACATTAAATGACTCTTCCACTCTTGACACAAATATATAATAAATCAGAGTTGCACACACTATTGAACTTGCAACAGTGGAGAAGTGTGTTGTTGTTGTTGTTGTTGTTGTGGTTGTGAGGGTCAGTCTGTAAAGTCATATGCAACCAACTGTGATAAGAGTCGGTGTGAAGGTGAACAGAACAGACTTTTGATGATGACTGTATCATTATTTTCCCACCTACCTTGGACCAATCCTTCTACTTACCCAACCTACCTACCCGACACTACCCACCTACTCTGTCCTTATCTAACTAACTACCCATGTACACACTAACCTACCCACTTACCTACATAACACGACACTACCCACTTACTCTGTCCTTACCCATGTATAGTCATGGTCAAAAGTTCTGCAACCTGGTGAATAAAATTGAACCACTTGAGTGCATCTTATGAACCAATATTGCAAAGACCAACAGCTATAGTTTCGGATATTTTTTCGAAGTCATCTCATTGGGAGGTGTTGCAGGATTATTGACCATGACTGTACATACTTACCAACCGAAATACTACGCCACTAACCCTACCCATTTACACACCTACAGTACCTTCACAACCCACCTACCCACATGCCTTCACAACCCTCCTACCCACATGCCTTCTCAACCCACCTTTAACTTCTCAACCCACCTACCCACCTTTACCTTTACCTTTTACAACCCACCAACCCACCTACCAAAGTTCTCCTCCATCTTATAATATGCAGGTAAGGTTAGTATTTTTTTTATCTCCTTGTCCTTCCCTTCCTTGTTTACCGATGCCATACCAACCCTCTTGGTTTGGTTTGTTTTTTGTTTTGTTTTGGTAATGGGTTTAGTTGGTTAGGGGATTCTATGTGATCGTGTATGGGAACTGGTGACTTCTCATGATTCCTCCTGACTATGCCACGAAACAAGCTCCTTTTAATGTAGGTTAATGTAGGTTAATGTGTTTCTCGGCCATGTTTGAAGGACTCTCTCTAACCTTCACTTTTCTGACTACATCACGGGGGGTGGGCCTTAATTCATGGTGTGGCAACAACAAGGGGTAGTAGTAGTAGTAGTAGGAGTAGGAGTATGCACGGTCGAGTAAGTTAGCTCATGTGTGGTGGGTGGAGAGGGAAATATAGACCAAGTTAATGGTTGTGATGTAATAAGAAAGGGAGATAACTTTAAAAATAACTTGAGTGATAGATAGATAGATAGACAGGTAGGTAGATATAGAAATAGGTAGATAGGGAGGTAGGAAGATAGACAAACATACAGATAGGTAGGTAGGTAGGTAGATAGATAGATAAACTGACAGACATACAGTTAGGTAGTTAGGTAGATAGATAGGTATATAGATAGAAAGATTGACAGACATACATATAGGTAGATAGAAAGACAGACAGATGGGTAGGAAAGTAGGAAGATAGAAAGATAGATAGAAGCATATAGACAGTTAGGAAAGTATTAAGATAGCAAGAAAGACAGAAATTGATAGATAAAGAGATAAACATATAAGTATTCTCCAAAGTTCCTTCTGTTTCTATAATCTCTCTCATACTCTCTTAACTATTGTCTCTATTCCTGTCTTCTCATGTTATTACATCAGAGGAAAGGAATCACTATACTTCCACCAAGATAAAAAACAACAACAACAACAACAACAATGATAATAATAATAATAATAATAATAATAATAATAATAATAATAATAATGACACCACTACTACTACTACTACTACTACTACTACTATTACTACCACTACTACTACTACTACTACTACTACTACTACTACTACTACTACTACTACTACTACTACTACTACTACTAATAATAATAATAATAATAATAATAATAATAAAAATAAAAATAAAAAAAGGAAGAAAAATAAATTATAAACAAACGATGGTTGTTCCTATTTTGCTCTTACCTCCCCTCCCCCCCCCCGAAAAAAAAAAGGGCTGGTTTAATAGGACTGGTTCCTATATTCTAATGATGTCCTTGTCTACCCATAACTTAGCCAATGATATTTCCTTGTGTAAATTGAAAGGACAGATTCGTATTTTTATTAAGGAGGAAGGAATGATGTAAAATGTTGGTTGTATGGTAAATCTGGAGCAATTGGTTCCCACAAACTATTCCAAGCAACAAACAGACCAACCATTATATTTGTTCATCTCGTCGTGTTGGAGGAATCAATGAACTCCTCTTGTGTCCTCCAACCACTCAGACTGAATTTTGAAGCACCTACTGATTCCTCCAAACCATTCCACGAAACAGACTACTTTAATTTGGGTTGTTTTGACCTGCTTCCTTGTATAGTTTGGAGGATTCGGTCATCATCTATTTTTACCACGTGGATCTTCTCACTTCACATTGACTGACTGACTGACCGACTGACTGACTGACTGACCTACTGACCGACTGGCTGACTGACTGACTGACCTACTGACTGGTTGGTTATCGTGGGACTACAAGGAAATACAGGTTTTGATCTCCAGTTACATAATTATATTCTTACGTTTCTTTCTCTCTCTCTATTTCTCTCTCTCTTTCTCTCTCTCTCTCTCTCTCTCTCTCTCTCTCTCTCTCTCTCTCTCTCTCTCTCTCTCTCTCTCTCATTTTACTCTATTAATTTGGTGAAACAAAATAAAAAGCCACAGACACAGTTAACTTGGTCAATGGTACATGAAGAACAATCACAAAAGTTCAAAATGTTCTCGTATAATAATGAGAACAATATGATTCCTTGTGTGTATTGTTTGGTTCGTCACTCAGAATGTGGAATTTAGGGTAAACTTTCTTCCCTGACCAAGACGAGACAAACTCTTGGTATGTAGGCTACTCTGAATATACACTTGTTGCCAATATGTTGACAACTGTTAGGAGACTCAGTAAAAAATATAATTACATCTTTCAGTAGAATTGTATTTATAAAAGTACACACACAAAAGTCATAATATAATTTGTAATTTTATGTACAAGTAGACACCAAGAACATGACCTCGTTGCCACTCATTGACTTATTGATGACTTAGCTTTGGCTTCAGCATGTACTTGTTGATGACTTGCTTTGGCTTCAGCATGTGCTTGTGCCAGTGTGGCCTTGACCTGAGCCACGGCTGGTGTGTCCTCCGGCAGGTCTGATGCGGCCACCTTGAAGCCCATGCCGGGAGCTGCTGCATACTTCCTGACGTGAACATCACCCTCAGGGTTGATGTAGGCGAAGCTGCCGGAGACACGACCCAAGGAGTCCTTCATCTCTACACGGGTGTTGGGACCTCCCCAGTGACCAAATGTATACTGTTTGGCCTCATCCTGGGCGTGGAACTGTCCTCCCACGAAGGGCACGGACAGGGAGGGCATTGGTGGCTCAGGGGCGGCCAGGGGCTCAGGGGCAGCTGCCACAACCACGGGGGAGACCACAGGTACTGGTGCTACAGCAACAGTTTTTACCACAGGGGTGGGTACGGCAGCTGGGATAGACTTAACAACAAGTGCTGGAGCAGGAACAGGAGATGGAGCAACATGAGCAGATTTCACCACAGGGACGGGGCCAGGGACAGCACCAGCCTTGAGGGTAGTTGAGGGGATGATCAATGAGATGACAGGCTTTGTATCACTCACAGTGACAGACACCGAGGGTAAATTGGCTATCGAGGGCTTATTCTGGTTGTTGATGGTGGGGAGGGTGGGGAGGGTGATAGTGGGGAATGGGAGGATGAGGCCAGGACTGTAGGTGTTCTGAGGGAGGATGTAGGCGGTCCATTTCTGTTGTTGTTGTTGTTGTTGTACCGGCGCCGCCACACAACACGTCACACCAACACTAAACAACACAAGCTGAGAAGCCAAGAGTAGAGGGTAAAGTCAGGGTTACAAGTGTAGTGGGTACCTCTCCTATATACCTCATTATTTAACCGCTCATTATTATATCAATCGAATTAATACACTATAATTATATCACTTATGTAGCTCAAATGTACAGAAATATGGAGGGAAATGAGAATGGAAGGTGAATGACCTGAACCTGTGAACTCCACCATTGTGTACCCCGTTGAAAATAAGACAAACATTGATATATTCGTACACTGATTACTAACTCTACAGCAACACCAAGTTCTTGATCCAGGTCTACAGCGTGCGTGAGGTTGTATGTATGCTTTTTGTTATGCATATTTGAGTGTGTATGGATGAGGCAGCGTGCATATGATATCTACAGTATGTGTGTATGTGCTGTTTTGTAATTTTATAATGAACGAATAAGTGTGTGTGTGTGTGTGTGTGTGTATGTATGTGTGTGCTGTTTTGTAATTTTATAATGAACGAATAAGTGTGTGTGTGTGTGTATGTATGTCGTACACTACTAACCAGACTCTTCATGATGGTGGTGATGGTGGTGGTAGTAGTAGTGGGAGATGACTGTGATGACTCGGTTCATCTGCACATGCTTATATAGTAACTCGTCCTCAAACCCCCACTACCACACTACCCCCCAGTCAGTCAGTCAGCCCCCCTCCCATCCCAAACTCCACCCTGATTCATACCTTCCCTTTCCTCCAACCCTACCCTACCTTGCTACCTTCCTTACCTTCCCTCCAACCGCTACTCCGTCCCTTCTCTTATCTATAATCTCCTATTCCCTCCCTTGCTCTCCCTTCCCTTGCACTCAACCCCCTTCCCTCTCATTTACCTTCCCTAACACCCAACTCCTTCCCTTACCCTACCTTTCCTAGCACCCAATTCCCTTCCCTCTAATTTACCTTCAATTCCCTTCCCTTCCCCTACCTTCCCTGGCACCCAACCCCTTCCCTTACCTTTCATTCCCCTACCTTCCCTAACACCCAGCCCCCTTTCATTCCCCCATCTCTCCTAACACCCAAATTCCTTCTCTTCCCTTACCTTCCCTGACACCCAACCCTCTCCCATTCCCCTATACCTCTACCAGCACCAACCCCTCCCCTCCCCTCCCCCTCCCCCACACCCAACAGCTCATCCTTCCCATCCTTCGCTCTGGATCATTTTTTACACTCCATATTTCAAGGTTTTCTTCTGTTCTGTTCCCAGTGTAGATCAGTTGCCAACCAAACAACCAAGAAGAATGAAAACCACGTGAGGCTTTTCATGGATTGCGTTGTTTTAAGGAGGAAGTTTTGTGTTGGTAATTCTGGAGCAACTGAATCCTCCAAACTATTCCAAGCAACAGAACACCACCATTATTTTTGCCCCTCTGGTCCTGTTTCCTAGCATACTTTGGAGGAATCAAGGCACTCCATTGTACCAAAAAAGAAATACCACCTTAAGGGAATGAAGGTCTACTGATTCCTCCAAACAATGCCAAAGAACAAGACCCCCACCATTAGAGTAACACTGAGGTCGTCTGTTTCCTGGTCTAGTTTTAAGGGGAGGATATAGTTTTGGCATTTTCAGAGATAATGATTCTCCCAAACTATTTCAAGCAACCGGCCACCATTATCTTTGTTAATCTGGTCCTGTTCCCTGGCATACTTTGGAGGAATCGAAGAGCTCTAATGCACCAAAAGTATACTCTCCCCTTAAGGAATCAGTAGTTCTCCAAGTTATCATCAAGAGTCTCTCCCTTCATGCAATCCTGAAGAAGTGGACGATGTTGGTGTCATTGATTCCTCTCATGCACCTCACCTCCTTCTCTTCTCTTATCTCTATGTACGTACACTCTCACTATCTTTGCCTTTTTTCTCTCCCTAATACCCCTCCATATCTCCTCCTTTTCATCTTTCTCCTCATTTTCATCTTTCTCCTCCTCCTTCACTCATCCCCACACTTCCTCTCTCTTTTCCACACCACCATCACCACCAACCCATCCTCACTCACCATCCTCACGCACCACCATCCTCACTCACCACCATCCTCACGCACCACCACCATCACCACCAACCCATCCTCACGCACCACCAACCAGCTCACCCTGACCTTACCATCCAAACTGTAATTCTGTTTTTGCCCCCTCCACCCCTGTCCTTGGTAGTGCAGGGGACGGGACAGGGTGTGGCAGGCAGGCAGGCAGGCAGACAGATAGACAGATAGGTAGGTAGGTCTTCTCTCGTTGTGTGGTCGTTTTGAGGTAGGCTAATATTCACAGTTGAGGAGAAGGAGGCTGTGTTGGTTCAGTTAGTGTGTATTATAATTATTATCTCGATGTTGTGTTGGTCACTTTAAGGTAATATCCACAACGAGGTGAAGGAGGCTGTGTTAGGTTTTGGCTATATCGTATTATACTATATCACACACACACACACACACACACACACACACACAAACAAAACAAACACACACTCCCTCCTCTCACTTCATCTCTACTCACCCCACAGCTTCCGTCATAGGCCTGGTACTCTCTGGGCCATTGTGATACGAGTGATCTGAAAAGGTAAGGATAAATTAGATTGGGTTCTGACAGATTGCTCTTGGTGAAGGTACCGGTATTGTTAGGTTGGGTTAGGTTGGGTTGGGTTGGGTTGGGTTGGGTTGGGTTGAGTTGGGTTGGGTTGGGTTGGGTTAGGTTAGGTTAGGTGAAGATACTGGTAGGTTAGGTTAGATTAGATTAGATTAGGTTGGGTTGGGTTGAGTTGGGTTGGGTTAGGTTAGGTTAAGTGATGGTATTGGTAGGTTAGGTTAGGTTAAAGTGAATTAGACTGTATTTTATCAGGTTGTTTGTTTTATATTATGTTTGTTAAGATTTGGACATGAGCTTATCGTCTACAGGGAGAGAATATATTAACTTTTATTAGGTTACACAAGTTACATTTGACCAAGTTAGATTACATTTTAATTAAAGGAAAACATATAACAAGCTGGTCTAAAACAGAGTGTACTTGGGGAATTATATTGTTTGTGTGTTGTTGTCTCACTCCTACACCAAGACCACACCACACCGTCATCTTTACGTAGCAGAAAAAAATGAAGATACGCGCCTAAGAAAAAATGGATGGCGGGAAGATGCGCGCACAAAAAGAATGAAGATGCGTGAGACCAAAATGAGGACACGACAAAACAAACAAAATATACTTGACCACCAAAAAGAGGAAAACAGAAAAGTGCTAAAGACCAAAGAACACTGTCACACAACAAGAGTATAAGTAAAACGAAACAAGGTAATAATTACATAGGTACAATAGTACATAGGTAAACATAGAAATAAATTAATATATATATATATATATATATATATATATATATATATATATATATATATATATATATATATATATATATATATATATATATATATATATATATATATATATTAGAAGAATCAGCAGCCTTCCAATTAATTTTTCACATAATACAAAAGATAGTGGCCAGTCGACCTTAAACATATTCTTAAAACTCTACATGAATATCCTTAACTAACTCTGGGAACGCTTTCAATATTGTGCTGTGTTAAGGTGAGTACTGTGGGAATTGGATGATCACTCCTTCTCAGTAATTCTAACAATATTATTATTATCATTGTTATTATTATTATTATTATTATTATTATTATTATTATTGGTGGGAGATGTATAGAGTGGGTAATGGTGCCTGCTTCTCAGTAACAAAACATATTTATATTACTATTTCATTTATTGTGTGTTGGTGTTGTAGAGGAGTCAGACTTGGTCCTTGAGACTCCTTCAACGTGGCCTCTGAAATGGTAAGTTTTTGTCCCGGGACCCCTGCCACACCTTTATGGAACTGTTTTTTGTAGGCCCACCACGCCCTTACCTGGTGCATCCCTAACCATCCTCTTATTAACAATAGGCTCCTCTTCATCTTATTTATCCTCTTCTTTTTCCTCCTCCTTTTTTTATTCGTCGTTGTCTTCCTCCTCTTATTATTATTATTCTATTTCTTCTTTTTCTTCTTCTCCTCCTCCTCCTCCCCCCTCCTTCTTTTCTTTTTCTTCTTCATCTCCTTTTCTTCTTATTCTATTTCTTCTTTTTCTTTTTCTTCTTCTCCTCCTCCTCCTCCCTCTCCTTCTTTTCTTTTTCTTCTTCTCCTCCTCCTTCTCTTTTTCTTCTTTTCCTTCTGGCAGCCTTATTTTGGTCCAACCCTTCATTATTTTTGGCTCAACTATTTTTTGTCCTTCCTACTCCACCTGCCATCCTTCACTCCTTTATCTTCTCTCCCGACTACTCCACCTCCCATCATTCATCTTCTCTCCCCAGTACTCCATCTCCCATCCTTCATCTCTCTCCACTACTCCTCCACCTCCCATCCTTCACTCCTCAATCTTCCCTCCCCACTACTCCACCTCCCATCCATCATTTTCTCTCCCCACTACTCCACCTCCCATCCTTCACTCCTCAATCTTCCCTCCCCACTACTCCACCACCCATCCTTCATTTTCTCTCCCCACTACTCCACCTACCATCCTGCACTCCTTTCCTACTCCTCCTCATTACCTTAAGTTTTCAGGAGGGCGATTTGGGCGTGGTCGTGGGTCGGGGGTTCCCCTGGTCCACTCAGTGTTGCCAGAACGGTCATCTGCCCCCCATTATCTGCCTCATCTCTTACGGTTATCTGTCTCCCCTTTAGCCTACCTACTACCTCTTCCTTACCCATCGGCACTACATGTTTACCACAAGGTCGCCATTATAAGCTCATCTTTAGTACAGGTACCTCTTTTTCATCCTTGTGCTACTCGGTCGTCATTAAAGATTCATCCTTAAGCGTTTCTTCTTCTATATCCTTGTGTGTTCTCCTTCACCCTAGTACTTCCTAACCGTTCTAGTATTTCTTCTTTATGTTAAGAGTCACCCAGGATAAATAAAGTTGGTCTGACTGTGAGATGATCATTGTTTTTCTTTAAGTTTTATTATATGAAGCGAGAGTATGCAACCATGCAGTCACTCCATTACTTTGTTTTGAGGGAAGTGATGACGACACTAACTTGTGAGTCACGAGACAGGAGCTCATGCAGGTGCTTGCTCAAAAGAGAAGCAGTTAGTAAGTGGTGGTAGGAGAGGCAAGAACCTGTCCCAAGTGCACTGCATCACAACACTCCACACAGGGCTGCTCGGCCAGACAGCTTGAGGAACTTCAACAACAACAACAACACTCCACATTCTCCTGTACACCACACTACCTAACACAGTCATCATGTTCTTGGTGAGTCCTACGTACATTCTGTATTATCAAGACTCATTTGCATTCCAGTCTGCTCCTTGGAACTGATAGTCTTATCTAATGAGTTTGTATCTGATGAAAGAATAAATGAGGAATATAAATATTATATGCTGCAAAAAGATAAAATGCATTTGTGTTCGGATGTAAAATACCGTAGTGTAGTAACATAAGCCTATAACAGCAATGAAGTATATCTAGAGAATTTATGAAATCAATATAAGAAGAAATTTCAATGCGTAGATATAAAATCCATTGAAAGTGACCTAATCATTAGTGACTATAAAACCAGTCTCTTGAGAAGTGCGTATTAAAACAAGAGTTATTTTCTTACACTACTTTACCCAAGCATGTAACTTGTAAATATAGTGTTATGTATGAAACTAATTACTTTAACGATAACCCCTCAGACCGTGTTAGCGTTGGCTGTAGTGAGCTGTGGGGCGCTACCTATACAACAACGACAACAACAGACATCGTACCAGTCCCACCACAACCACCCTGACATCCGACTGTACGCATCAGGAGAAAAACACATCATTTTCCCCGATGCTCCCTACGACACTCTGACAGCAACTCGGTATGACACTCTTGCCCACGACCCCTTCACCAATCCATCGCACTCGTATGCACCACCTGTCTCTGAGGACCAGCTGGTGTTAAAAGTCCCCTCCCCTGATCCATACCTCATTAACCAGTTCATGTTTAATGGTGAGGATATTAATGGTTCTTTGGAGGATGGTGTTTACATTTACGTTGGCGAAGAGAGGGGTGGGTCGTCGAATGTTGCAAGTCAAGTACCCGTGTATAATGTAGGTGGTGGTGGTGGTGGTGGTGAAGTGGAGTATGGTAGTGTTGGTGGTGGTGATGCTGGTAGTGTTGGTGTTGATGCTGGTGTTGGTGGTGGTGGTGGTGGTGGTGTTGGTGGTGGTGGTGGTGAAGTGGAGTATGGTAGTGTTGGTGGTGGTGATGCTGGTAGTGTTGGTGTTGATGCTGGTGTTGGTGGTGGTGTTGGTGGTGTAGTGGGGTATGTTGACGCTGGTAGTGTTGGTGGTGGTGTTGGTAGTGTTGGTGGTGGTGATACTGGTAGTGTTGGTGTTGATGCTGGTGTTGGTGGTGATTTGGGTAGTGATGGTGGTGGTGGCGTCATAGATGGTGGTGATGTTGGTGGTGTAATAAATGGTGGTGATATTGGTAGTGTTGGTGGTGATGTTGGTGGTGTTGGTGGTGGTGTTATAGATGGTAGTGATGGTGGTGGTGGTGTCATAGATGGTGGTGATGTTGGTGGTGTAATAAATGGTGGTGATATTGGTAGTGTTGGTGGTGATGTTGGTGGTGTTGGTGGTGGTGTTATAGATGGTAGTGATGTTGGTGGTGGTGATGTTGGTGTTGGTGGTGATGTTGGTGTTGGTGGTGATGTTGGTGTTAGTGGTGGTGGTGATGTTGGTGTTGGTGGTGATGCTGGTGTTAGTGGTGGTGATGTTGGTGCTATTGGTGGTGATGTTGGTGGTGGTGCCACACCTGTCCAAGATGCCACACCTGTCCATGAGGCCACACCTGTCCATGAGGCCACACCTGTCCATGATGCTACACCTGTCCAAGATGCTACACCTGTCCAAGATGCTACACCTGTCCATGAGGCCACACCTGTCCATGATGCTACACCTGTCCAAGATGCCACACCTGTCAATGAGGCCACACCTGTCCATGAGGCCACACCTGTCCATGAGGCCACACCTGAGCGACAAGAGATTACTTTCCCCGAGTCACCTGTTGGTCACCAAGAGACTTTTGTGTATGAGAGTATTCCTATCCACCAACACCAACCAGTACACCAAACACTACCTGTATATCAGACTATACCTATACAACACCATACACCTGATGACCACACTACCCTAACCCATCACACTACACCTGTTGACACACCTGCCATCCCCATCACACCTGTTGATACTCCTGTTGACACACCTGCCATCCCCATCACTCCTGTTGATACACCTGCCATTCCCATCACTCCTGTTGACACTCCTATTGACACACCTGCCATTCCCATCACTCCTGTTGACACACCTGCCATTCCCATCCCTCCTGTTGATACACCTGCCATTCCCATCACTCCTGTTGACACACCTGCCATCCCCATCACTCCTGTTGACACACCTGCCATCCCCATCACTCCTGTTGACACACCTGCCATTCCCATCACTCCTGTTGATACACCTGCCATTCCCATCACTCCTATTGACACACCTGCCATTCCCATCACTCCTGTTGACACACCTGCCATTCCCATCACTCCTGTTGACACACCTGCCATTCCCATCACTCCTATTGACACTCCTGCCATTCCCATCACTCCTGTTGACACTCCTGCCATTCCCATCACTCCTGTTGACACACCTGCCATTCCCATCACTCCTGTTGATACACCTGCCATTACCATCACTCCTGTTGATACACCTGACTTTCCCATCACTCCTGTTGACACACCTGCCATTCCCATCACTCCTGTTGACACTCCTGCCATTCCCATCACTCCTGTTGATACACCTGCCATTCCCATCACTCCTGTTGATACACCTGCCATTCCCATCACTCCTGTTGATACACCTGCCATTCCCATCACTCCTGTTGACACTCCTGCCATTCCCATCACTCCTGTTGACACTCCTGCCATTCCCATCACTCCTGTTGATACACCTGCCATTCCCATCACTCCTGTTGACACTCCTGCCATTCCCATCACTCCTGTTGACACTCCTGCCATTCCCATCACTCCTGTTGACACACCTGCCATTCCCATCACTCCTGTTGAAACACCTGTTGACACACCTGCCATTCCCATCACTCCTGTTGATACACCTGCCATTCCCATCACTCCTGTTGACACACCTGCCATTCCCATCACTCCTGTTGACACTCCTGCCATTCCCATCACTCCTGTTGATACACCTGCCATTCCCATCACTCCTGTTGACACTCCTGTTGACACACCTGCCATTCCCATCACTCCTGTTGACACTCCTGCCATTCCCATCACTCCTGTTGACACTCCTGTTGATACACCTGCCATTCCCATCACTCCTGTTGATACACCTGCCATTCCCATCACTCCTGTTGACACTCCTGTTGATACACCTGCCATTCCCATCACTCCTGTTGACACTCCTGCCATTCCCATCACTCCTGTTGATACACCTGCCATTCCCATCACTCCTGTTGATACACCTGCCATTCCCATCACTCCTGTTGACACACCTGCCATTCCCATCACTCCTGTTGACA
Source organism: Petrolisthes manimaculis (assembly GCA_034508575.1). Lineage (NCBI taxonomy): Eukaryota > Metazoa > Arthropoda > Malacostraca > Decapoda > Porcellanidae > Petrolisthes > Petrolisthes manimaculis. The sequence goes on along the minus strand of JAWZYT010001239.1, from coordinate 10,678 downwards.
CACCTGCCATTCCCATCACTCCTGTTGACACTCCTGCCATTCCCATCACTCCTGTTGATACACCTGCCATTCCCATCACTCCTGTTGACACTCCTGTTGACACTCCTGCCATTCCCATCACTCCTGTTGATACACCTGTTGACACACCTGCCATTCCCATCACTCCTGTTGACACACCTGTTGACACACCTGCCATTCCCATCACTCCTGTTGATACACCTGCCATTCCCATCACTCCTGTTGATACTCCTGTTGACACACCTGCCATTGCCATCACTCCTGTTGACACACCAGCCATCCCCATCACTCCTGTTGACACACCTGCCATTCCCATCACTCCTGTTGACACACCTGCCATTCCCATCACTCCTGTTGACACACCTGCCATCCCCATCACTCCTGTTGACACACCTGCCATTCCCATCATTCCTGTTAACACACCTGCCCTCTATATCACACCTGTTCCAGACGCTGCTACTCCTTTCCATTTGTCCACTTCTGTCCAACCAGATTCTCCCATTGAGGCGGATATTTCACACAAGGCAGACTGCCCTAAGGATACCACCACCACTACCACCACTACTACTACTACTGACGGACACACCACCTCCTATCAGGCACCAGGGGCGGCCTCTGTGTTGGATGCAGTAGTCTCTGAGTCTATTGGTGCCCCTGTGCCCCCGATGCCCTTACAGACGGTCCCATATTTCGAAGCTAAAGGTCACTAGGACACAGACTACAACATCCGTCAAGAAGTCAAGGACTCATAAGGTCAAGTTGCCTATGTCATCCCAGATGGTGAGGGTCAGGTCAGCAAGTATGAAGGAGCTGCTCATTTTAAAGGGTCACACCTGCCACCCAATACACACACTTCGGGAACACAAGCCAATGTCATGTCAGGCAATAAATACATGTAATATTTTACTCTCTGGTTAATAATAATGTTACATATAATAGATTTAACAATTTAAACATTTACACTTGATAATAGTTACGTTAGTCTTGGGGCTTTATTAAATAAAAAGGTCACAGGCGATATGAGGAGCATTACCACTGTAAATGTTAAGTATAAATGTTATTCTCCTAGCCATAATCACGACTTACTAAAATATGACCAATATTTGTATCGTTGGTTTTGTAGGGAGACTATAACTGAAAAATGTGTTAGAAAATCTTGTTAGATGATAAGCTGTGGCCATTATTAAGACCACATATTGTTTCACAGATAGAGTTAAATATTGTTGTGAAGTATACAAACTTAGCTACAAAAACAAACAAATATATAACTGTATGTTGTTAGTAAACAGAGGTGAATAAAATGGGGATAATAAAGGGTTATAATTATGCTGCTCATTCTCATATGATATAATTAGCTGGGTTTTCCTTTTATCAATCACACATATTATGATGGTGGCTACAAGAATAATGCAATTCACACACACACACACACACACACACACATTGGAAATTGCTAATATATTTTTTCATATGCTGATAAATATCTATAAACATCAATAGTTCTTTATAACAACTCTCCTAAAAAATATGTTATTAATGCAAACGATATATTAAATGGTATCTGATTATCCGCCAGACATGTATATTTCTTTCATACTGTACACATAATACATAATTATATTCAGTGTATGTATTCCTTGATAATACGTAATAAGTCCAATAAACATTAATGTACCCTTTATATAATTGTTCGTGTTTGATAAATAAATTCCTATTCTTGTTTATCATACGTAATTGTGTGTTTCTGTGTTTACACCAATTCAAAATCACCTTCATATCCTGTTGGTGACATACACTATCTCACTCCACGTCAGGTTTTTATCTGGTGTAATTCAAGGTGACCGACTACATGACCAAAACCAGTTGTAGTGCAGAGGGGACAGTGCTCACATGATGCTGCTGCTTCTTATAACATAGAGGACAAAAACAAGGAAAAAAAAGATACACACAATTATAGGCAATTATTTTCACTTGAGATTCAGTTGACGAAGCGTGACGATGGTTCATCTGATCACCTGTACTGTATAATTATAATATAGGAATGATATACTAGAGTGGCATAAGGCATTAAATGCTTATGGACTATTCTCTCATGTTTGCTGATGAAAAAGAATAATAGACTGGAATGGTATCAGGCAGTAAGAGTTCATATTCTAATATCTCACGTTTGCTAAGTACATGGTGTCCAGGCAGACAGCATCAGCGTCCCATTAGCACCTTACAAGAATGTCCTCGTTGTGACATTATGTATGGCTTGCATTATCATCAACCCACACCTTCCTAAAGATACAATAATTCTTCAGTTTACTCTGATATGTACTGTCACTGTGTGTTGTGCTGTCCCAACGATTTTGTCACGGTAATACGCAGGTGATGTCATACCATTCTACCACCTGCATGTGGAGAGAGAGAGAGAGAGAGAGAGAGAGAGAGAGAGAGAGAGAGAGAGAGAGAGAGAGAGAGAATGTACAACACGAACTACAGTATTGGTGTACAGGACATCACTGAGCCCCACTTGAACAATAATTATATTTTATATCATGTGTATATAAATTTCACTGAGTTCTGTACCCAATAATGTGAGGCTGCCATGCGTGTAAGAAGCAGAAAAAATGTGAATGTCTGGATTAAACCGGTTTAACTTTATTATTAATGTTACTGACAAACAGGAGGCTATTGATTCCTCAATACTGTGTCACGATACAGATTTTCACCAGTATACATTATGGGTCCTCCTGTTGTATAGCGCTGTTTGGAGGAATCAGAAGCCTCTATATTAACAAAAATCAGGTACATGTGTTGTGTGTGAGGTTGTGTGGAGATCTGCCCTGAGGATACATTACTTCATGACTTTATATTGATATCTTCGTTCAGTTTGGGAACGTGTACGTATTGGAGGAGTAACAATTCCTCCAAACTATCCCAGGAAACCAAACACTTCAATGTTATTAATAGAGTGATTTGGTTCGTGAAGTAGTTAGGAGGAATCAGTATATACAAAACACACACACACGTTTATGTTCATATTGGGGGTTCATTCATAATAAAAAAACAAACCTTGACCTTTTAAATTTGAGCTTAAAATAAAAATAAAATAAATGCCGTCAAAAATAACTTTGAGAGAGAGAGAAAAAAAAATGGTGCAAGTGTTGGGTAAGGAGAAGTGAAGGTCAATTTGGCGAGGTTTGTACAGACGTAAAAACTATGTATAACTATGTATAACTATGTATGAGGTACGGTCGGATTTTAAGGGTCAGTCAGTCATTATGGAAAAGAACAAAAATTAGGTGTTCAATTGAAGCTTTGGAAGGCCGAGCGGAGTTGAAAGTCGTAAGAAACTTTCCTAAAACTTTGATGATGATATCTGGTATGGTCGAGGAGGAGTTAGCTTCGGACATTTTTCAAAATCTGGGTCACAGGAAATGAGATTGACCACCAGGACAAAAAGCTTTCCAAAATCAGGGACAAGAATAATGCCTGAATATTTGGAAAACTCACTTCAATCGAGGAACCAACTCATAACGTAAACAATTAATGAAAGGTGGATAGGGCCTATGCCTTATTTTTTTTTAGTTCTTTATTTACCTTTAGTATAAGTTCCAACACTCTGTTTGGGGAATGTTGCCGCTAAAGGCTATCATGTTATTTGATACTTAAAGAGCAAAATAATATAGTAATCCATCCAATAAATACAATAATTTCTGTTATACCTTTCTAAGAAAACGGATACTTCTATGGTAAACTTGAATAATTTTCTTGTGTGTGTGTGTGTGTGTGTGTGTGTGTGTGTGTGTGTGTGTGTGTGTGTGTGTGTGTGTGTGTGTGTGTGTGTGTGTGTGTTTTGTTCCCCAAGTAAGATGAGTTAAAGAGTCCAATACACTGGATTATCTAATGTAACTGATTCCTCCAAACTATACCTGGAAACAACTGAACCATACAAAGGGATAATTACAGCATGTTTCGTGGGACAGTTTGGAGGAATCAGTAGTACCAGTAGCTCTCCAAGTAACAGGCAAGATTTGTACAGTTGGCTCCACTCCTGCGTTTCTCCCCTGTCGTTGCTACCTCAAAATTATTATCTTGAGGGTTAAATTGGAGGTTACTGATTCCTCCAAACTAAGCCACTGATAACTAACTAACTGACTGACTGACTCTCTCATTCTCACCATACTGTTTATAGGGCTGATGTTGAGTGGCGTAGATAGGTAAGGCAAAGGGAGTCAACAAAAAGAAGAGTTAGTGATATGTACCAAAGTTATAATTCCAACTATTCAACCAGTAACACACACACACACACACAAACACACACACACACACGTAATAATAATAATAATAATAACGATAATAATAGTATAAATAAAAATACTACTACTACTACTACTACTAATAATAATAATAATAATAATAATAATATAATAATAATAATAATAATAATAAATCAATAACACAAGTATTAAATCAGGTGTTGACCACTCCCATCCTTACATATGGTCTCTCCTTTCCTCTTGGGACTCGGGATGGTGTGTGTGTGTGTGTGTGTGTGTGTGTGTGTGTGTGTGTGTGTCCGGCCAGCGAATGAGCAAGTTGTGTGTGTGGGTGTGTGGGAGGAGCTGGAGTGTGTGTGTGTGTGTGTGTGTGTGTGTGTGTGTGTGTGTGTGTGTGTGTGTGTGTGTGTGTGTGTGTGTGCAGCCATCGAGTGAGCAAGTTGTGTGGGTGTGTGGGAGGAGCTGGTGGTGTGTGTATGAGTGTGCGTGTGTGTGTGTGTGTGTGTGTCAGCCTCCACCAGCACAGAGTGAGTTAGTCCACGCCGGAGGTCTGTAGAGGAAGGAGGGAAGGTAGAGAGAGAGAGGGAGAGAGAGAGAGAGTTGCTCGCGTCAGACACCAACAAACTTCCCCCAACTCCCTCACTCAACTGACTCTCCTTAAACTAAACTAAACTAAACTTTGGTGAACGGCTGTATTCTCCACTTCATCCCTAAGGTAATGTGTTAATAGCAAATAAATCCTTATAATTATGCTCTTCTCTATATAGTTATTCTCACGACACACACACAGTAGAATTATTATTAGTGTGTGCTACTGTATGTTATTATGATATTGTTTATTATTTACTTGTACTGTGTAATGGTCTTTTTATTATCATTACCAAATTTAATAATAGTTTCCAACGGTACATTATTAATTAGACTGTATCATATCAAGTTCCTACATACAGTACCGGTATAAAGTTAAGAATAAAATAACAATATGTGGCACAGTAGGTGATATTTCGAAGTGAAGTTATTTTTTTATTGCTGTTTAGTCTAGTGAGAATATGCATGGGTTAGTACAGAGGATAAGGATGGTAAGTACGATGGTTGTGTGCGTGTGGTGTCCGTGGGGTTATTGTACCAGTCACTGTCATCATCGTTTCTTGCATATGAGGTGGTTCCATGTCTGTCGTGTGTCCCATATTGAACATTTCTTTGTATTGTTTCTCTGTTCATATATTTCTCATTTATTCCACGTCTACTTTTCGTGACAAATATTCCCCGTGTTCGTGCAAGTTCGTATTGTAATATTATCATTATTATCATTATTATTATATTTATTATTGTTTGAATTATTATTATTATTGTCATTATTGTCACTATTATTATTATTATTATTATCACTAGAAT
>JAWZYT010001238.1:0-67500 GCA_034508575.1 Petrolisthes manimaculis | reverse complement strand
CTCATTGAACAAACCAAATGTATTACCAGGCTTCGGTGATTCATTACAATACAAACTTTAGGTGATTTACTTAGCCTGTGTTAAAGGGGTCGTGCTAAATTAATTCATCTCATAATAGGGCTTACTGTACTGCCTTCCTCTACTTCTCCTCTTCCACTGAGGCGACCTGGGACTACTGTATATAGTTAATTAAGGGGAGATTGATTCACTTGTGGAGGTGAATTTGGGGGCTACTGATATTTCCTCTAAAGCATGTCAGGAAAACAAGACCAGAAACAGATAGATGCACATAAATAATGGTGGCATGGTGTTGTTGCTTGGAATAATAATTTGGACGAATCAATTGTTGCAGACTTATCTCCACCACCATCACCACCACCATCACTGTAATACCCATCCACCCACACCCACTGTCACCCATTCTTTTAACACTGTAATACCCACCCACCACACCCACTCCACCCTCCAACCCTTTTAAATAACTATTGGAGTTGTTGTTGTTGTTGTTGTAGTGGGCTTTTGGAATCTTCTTCTTTTTCTGGATTCTTCTGCTTCGGGGAAAAAGGGTGGATTTGAAGTGTTGCCAAGACTACTACAAGGATTGTGGCGCTGACGGGGGGCGTGTATTGATCCCAAGTAAGAGATTATCAAATGCGGGGGATTCTTTCACATTTTTTATTTTTTTTTATTTATTTTTTATTTTGATTTTCTTTATTGCTGCCGTTAGATTGTTGGTGCTGTGGAAAATAATTATGATGTTTGTTGGTTGTTTTGTTGTTTTTTTTAGTTTGTTTTTGATGTGGAAAATATGATACGGTTTGTAATACAGTAGTTTTTTTTAATATTTTTTCTACTTGCAGTATTTTTATGTTTTGAGGTCGTGTAGGTGTGTCTGGAAAAAGATGAAATAATATTGGAACAACCCGGAAATCATTCATGCATATATCGAAAAAATGAAATAATATTGGAACAACCCGGAAATTGTTCATGCATATATCGAAAAAACCCAAAATAATTACACACTTGGATCGTAATTAATTAACTAGACTTTCTGAAATGTTTAATTGATGAATAGTAGATTAATAATTGTGCATGGACTCACCTTTATTCTTTTCTTCCTCAGCAGTTGTTTGTGTGTTTGTTTGTTTGTTGATACACGTGAATTGCTCTCTAGAAAATTCCCGGGAGTTGAGTGAGTGAAAAAAATAAAAAAATAAATGATAATAAAAAAAAACTCTATTGTTATGAGTTATATCAGCAATTAAAAAAAATATATATATATATACATACATTAATTAACAACGGAATCTGAATGGGAAAATATGCTGCTCTTCACACAGCCATAAAAAAAGTGTGACGGTTAAAAACGTTAACCGATTCGAAAACAATATTCAAAAGTTCAAAACCAACGGCTACGAGTTACACAATTATATAAATATATCACCACCGCCACCACCACCCATTTCTTGAGTCTTCCACTTCAGTTCCACTTCCACAGGCTTCCTCTTCCTCCTTAGAAGTGGACGAGAAAGAGAGAGAGAGAGAGAGAAAGAGAGAGAAGGAACAGAAAAACAACAACCAAAGCCCGTACTTCCAATAACCAACCCACTTAAGTATTACCACTAGAACGCAGACTTCTAAAACATTGTCTTCTGAGTATTGGAACCCGGAGAGAGAGAGAGAGAGAGAGAGAGAGAGAGAGAGAGAGAGAGCACACACACGAGGGGTCAAGCCAAAACATACACACCGAAGAAAAGAAAGAAAATAAGGCGGGAAAACCAACCAACCAACCAACCAGCCGGCCAGCCAGCCAGCCAGCTAGCCACCAACATGATTTTCGCCCTCAAGCTCTGGTGCATATGGGCGGTTTTGGCTCTTGCAGGTAAGGATTGAGGGACTGTGTGTATGTGTGTGTGTGTGAGGGGGGATGGGAAAGAGATTACCGACTAAATTATATTGTATAATCTTTTTATTTGTTCTCTAAACAGGGCTGAAGTGTTGTTGGTTTTAGGGTGGGTGGGTGGGAGGATGGGGGTGGGGGCTTGACGGGGAGGGGTTAGGGGAGGGTAGGAAGGATTCAGGGATTGGTTGGGGACGGTTCGATGTTAGGAAACTAGTTGGGGAGGATTAGGAAACGGATTGGGGAGGGTTAAAAGACGGGTTGGGTGGATTAGGAGACGGGTTAGAGAAGGTGAGTGGGTTAGGGGTTAGGAGACGGATTGAGGTGGGTTAGGTGACGTGTGGGGGGGGGGGTTAGGAGACAAGTTAAGGGAGTTAGGAGACGGGTTGGGGAGGTTTAGGGGGTTAGGAAACGGGTTAGGAGGGGTTAGGAGACGGGTTGGAGTGGGTTAGGAGACGGGTTGGAGTGGGTTAAGAGACGATTGGAGTGGATTAAAAGACTGTTGGAGTGGGTTAGGAGACGGGGGCGGAATGGGGGTAGTTGACGGGGGGGAGGGGGGAGGGTATAAAAGAATGGTGTGACATATATATATTATTATTTTTTTTTTCAGCAACAGGATGGTGTATGTTGTTGAATGGCACTTGGCTGGAGCGACGAGACAAGTGTTATTATTATTATTATTATTATTATTATTATTATTATTATTACAGATTTACTTTCCTGTTTAACTATTATTATTATTATTATTATTATTATTATTATTACAGATTTACTTTCCTGTATAACTATGTAGATTATTTCATTACACCTACTAGCTTGTTTAACTATTATTATTATTATTATTATTATTATTATTATTATTATTATTATTATTATTATTATTATTATTATTATTTTGTTGGTGGCATACCTTGGAGGATTCAGTAGATCTTAATAGTTCAATATACCACTTCTAAAGAGAAAGAACACATACACACATATAGATGATGGCATACACATACAAACACAAACACACATACACATGATGGTATCACACACACACAAATACACACACGATAGGATACACACACACAAATACACACACGATAGGATACACACATACATACACCCACACCCATCCATCATCATCATCACACACACACACACACACACACACACACACACACACACACACACACACACACACACTGTACAGGTCAACATCAGTCATATATACAGTCAGGTACACAGGAGGACTTTTGGGGTTATATTCCCGCCTCTCACCTTTAATTCTAACCCTTATAGTGATGACACGGCTTTCTCATACACCCACTAATATAGTTTGTTTACCTTGTTGTTGTAGATGTTGAAGTTGAAGTTTTTTAAGAGAGTCATATTACTTTTGGTATAATACATTGGAGAGTTTTCATTCCTCCAAAGTATGCCTGGAAAAAGTGTTAGAATGACAAAACTAATGGTGATCTGTTGTTGTTGCCTGGAATTGTTTGGTGGAATCATATTACTTTTGGTATACCGGTAATACATAGGTGAGTTTTCATTTCTCCAAAGTATGCCTGGAAAAAGTGTTGGAATGACAAAAATTATGGTGATTTGTTGTTTTGCCTGGAATTGTTTAGTAGAAAAATCATACAGTTGTTTCAGATTTTCTACATTTCCCTTTATTATTATTATTATTATTATTATTATTATTATGTATGACCTCCCCCTCCTCCTCCTCCTCCTCCTCCTCCTCCTCCTCCTCCTCCTCCTCCTCCTCCTCCTCCTCCTCCTCCTTCCCTCTCATATTTCCACTCTCCACCCTGTCTCCTTAATCTTCTCATACTCTCTCCCCTCTTATCTCCCCTCCCTCCTTCCCTCACCCCCCCATTACTTCCGCCACCCCCCTCTACCTACCTCCTTCCCTTCCCACCTTCAACCCTTCCCCCCCCCCGCGCCCTCTCTCTCTCTCTCTCTCTCTCTCTCTCTCTCTCTCTCTCTCTCTCTCTCTCTCTCTCTCTCTCTCTCTCTCTCTCTCTCTCTCTCTCTCTCTCTCTCTCTCTCTGTATCTCCCCTTCTTGCTTATCTTGTATCGCTTCCCCTCTTCTATCATTCAGTCTCCTCCTCCACTCCCCTCCCCTTTCCTTCCCCCTCTTCTTTTCCTCTTCCCATTCCCCTCCTCCTCTCCTTCTCTTTTCCCCTTTTCTTCCTTCCCCTCCCTCTTTTCTTTCTCCTTTTCCTCCTCCTCCTCCTCCTTTCCTCCCTTCCCTCCAGCCTCTTACAAACTTTTCACATCCTTTCCTCCCCTTCCTGTCACCCCTCCCTTCCTCCCCACTCCTTCGTTCCCCCCCACTTCTCTCTCTCTCTCTCTCTCTCTCTCTCTCTCTCTCTCTCTCTCTCTCTCTCTCTCTCTCTCTCTCTCTCTCTCTCTCTCTCTCTCTTCCCCACACACATAAGGCAATAACCACGTAACACACACACACACACACACACACACACACACACACAAACCCCTCCCCCCTTAAAAAGACTTAAGACTTACTTGTTTTGTTCCTGAGGAGATGTCAAGAGTTGCCACACAGGATATTACTAGTCTTTATGTGTGTGGATGTGTCCTTGTATGTATGTATGTATGTATGTATATGATTATTTTTCCCTTGCGTGTGTGTGTGTGTATGTCTGTGTGTGATTATTATTGCCTAATGTGTGTGTATGTGTGCGTGTCTGTCTGTCTGTGTGTTTGAGAGAGAGAAAGATTATGATAAAAATTATAACTATGGTAAAAACATAATTCTAATAATTACAATATTATTATTATTATAATTATCATTATTATCATCATTATTATTATTATAAGTGATCACGTGATAGCAACAGTGGACGTTCGTAAGGAAAATAATTGTTGCCAGTAATTGCCTGTTTTCTCATTTCTCAGGCAATTTCTCAAACGTCACTGGGTCATCTCTCTCTCTCTCTCTCTCTCTCTCTCTCTCTCTCTCTCTCTCTCTCTGTATTATATATTCTCTTATGTATGATTGTCAATTAACGTCTCTCTATGATTGTCAATTTACGTTCTCTCTCTCTCTCTCTCTCTCTCTCTCTCTCTCTCTCTCTCTCTCTCTCTGTAGTTGGCTGTTTGTCTGTATAGTATTTCCCTGTATGTTTTGTCACAATTTCTCTCTCTCTCTCTCTCTCTCTCTCTCTCTCTCTCTCTCTCTCTCTCTCAGGTAGCACGCTGACCTCTGTGTGTATGTGTGTGTGTGTGTGTGTGTGTGTGTGTGTGTGTGTGTGTGTGTGTGTGTGTGTGTGTGTGTGTGTGTGTGTGTGAAAGGTGGCTTGCATATCCCGTAGAGATTTTCTGTTTTATTTATTTTTCATCCTTTCAGTTTTCATTTGAGAACATATGTTGTTGTTGATGATGCTGTTGTTCTGTGTGTGTGTCACGTGAAGAATGTGTCTGTAGCTAGTGAGTGACACAGTTATGAAATTGCTGTTGTTTGAACTCTTGACATTTTCCCGTTCAAAGTTCATCACTCGTGTTCAAAGTTTATCAACCCTACACAGTGTGCAAGGGAAAGGGCGTACCTATCCATTTATTATTATTATTATTATTATTATTATTATTATTATTATTATTGTTAGTGTTAGTGTTATTATTATTATTATTTTTATTATTGTTAGTGTTATTATTATTGTTATTATTATTGTTATTATTATTATTATTATTATTATTATTATTATTATTATTATTATTATTATTATTATTATTATTATAAATAGTACAGATATGTGTGAAAAAATAATATTGGCGAATTGGAGGGCAAATGTTTCCCTCCTCCAAAATAATTATAGTGTAATATGTCGGCAGAGGTGAAGAGAAGTCATTCAAGGTAACTAACTTTCCTTTCCCACATACAGCGGGCGTGCAGAAGGAACTATCTTGTTTCCAGTGCAACGTGAGCGACACTGCTGATTGCACCACCGATTACTTGCGTCCCTGCCCGACCGACAAGCCTTACGACAAGTGCCAGACCAGACGTAGGAAGACAGGTTAGGCACGTTATCCCTCAAGTTTGTTTACATTTGTAGGAAGACAGGTTAGGCACGTTACCCCTCAAGTTTGTTTACATTTGTAGGAAGACAGGTTAGGCACGTTACCCCTCAAGTTTGTATATATTTGTAGGAAGACAGGTTAGGCACGTTGTTTGCTCATCTTTCATATTGATATTTTAGTGTCGAGTATTGTTTTATTCCTCCTCCAGTATGTGTATATTAGGTTTGCCATACATCCAATTATTCCAGGATATGTCCTGGATTTAGGTGCCAAAATATTAGTTCAGGAGGAATTTGATTTTTTTTTTTCAAAAGTCCAGAATTTCAGCTCCCATCACTCTTTTTCAAACATATTCATAAACTGTATGACGAATATGTGAAGGAGCAGAGAGAGAGAGAGAGAGAGAGAGAGAGAGAGAGAGAGAGAGAGAGAGAGAGAGAGAACTCTTCAACTAGTCCAGAATGCATGATGTTTTCGTCAACAAAAGGTCACTAGTTACATTATTACTACCACTGGCGTCAGACGTCACTCATTGGTTATAGTCAGTCTTCAGTCAGCTGTGTTGTTGTAGTCTAAATCTAATGAGCCTCATGCAAAAGTAGTTTTTGTTTACATTTTTTTGTACTTCATTTTATACTATGAATGTTTTCCATTAACCGTCAATACAGTTCAGTCCTAATTTTGTTTTTGGTATTACGCATGAATATGGCCTTGCTCTGTTTATCATAATTTTCACTGTATTCAATATCATCCCATATATGGAGCATTGCCTGCAAACTGGGCTTGAAAGTGGTCAAGCTGCAGAAGCTTGCTTCGTTCGCCTTCCACCCCTGCTGCCAACTATCGTGGGGAGTGGAAGGCGGAAGAGTCCTGTATTTTGACTGTTCAAAAATGGTAACCCTAGTGTATAATTGTGGGACAGGATAAATAAGAGTTAATTGTAATTGTTTCACTGATTAAACTCGGATGATTTCGAACCTCAACAACAAGACCTACTGGATACTTATTATGGCTGGTGACAGTGACAGGATAAGCCTTAATTGTACGGTAATTGGTTCACTGCAGGATACTTATTATGGCTGGTGACAGTGACGGGATAAGCGTTAATTATAATTGGTTGAGAGGTATGTCAGACTATTATGTTTGTGGTGTTTGTAAACACAGTGGATTCCTATTATGACTCATGACTGTACAAATAATATGTGGTGTTTACAGATGATGGTAAGAAGTGGGTTGAGAAGCGGTGTGCCCTGGCGAACTGTGCGTTGCCGTCACCTGAGGGAGAGGGGCCCGCGTTTGGCATTTTCTGCGACACCACCGCTGAGAATTACGACTGCGCCTTCTGCTGCAGTGAAAGCGGGTGTAACGGCCAGGCAGGAGCGGGGAGCCTGTCTCTGTTCTTCCTGCTGCGTCTGCTACCTCTGCTGACGCCACTGCTAGCCATCCAGCCTAATCTCTTGCCTTTCCTTTGTCTCTTTTAATTGTTATTTTACTTGAAGTCGTAATGTTGTCGGGGCAAATTGGAAGGAATTTTTATTTATTAATTATTTTTAATATGATTATTATTATTATTATTTTTATTTTTGATGATTCCTCCAGCCTACACCACAAATCAGCAGAGTCTCTCATCCCGAGGGACGTCTCTTGGTGGCATGGTTTATTTGTTTGGAGGAATCGAGTAATGTGTTGCCTCCAAATTCGCCGACGACAAAATATTTTAGTCCTCTTTCGGTGGTATTGTCCCCTGTGTTCAAACTGGAGGGCTACAGATTCCCCCAAACTATACCAGGGAAAACAAAAGTACAGGGCATACATACATATAGACAGAGGAAGGAATCTGTTTTGTATATTGTAGCATATAGTTTGAAGGAATCAGTTACCTGTCTATCCAATTTGAAAACGAGATTATCTGCATTATTGTTCCCAGTTTTCATCTTCATTCCGTCTTGCTAGCCATGGAGCCTTACTTAATTCATTCATCTACCCCTGCCTGCTCGATCCTCTTTTGTTTCTGTCACCACTGTCTATTGATTACTTTTCGACTGCATTATATATATACCTACTTTCTCTCCTTAGTTAATTCATCCAACTATATCGTTCGCCTTTTGTTTCTATCATCACTATCCATTGTAAACTTTTCCACTGCCTTATATATATATACGTTCTCTCTTTACGTAATTCATCCATTTATCCTTACCCCTTCGTCTTCTGTTTTCTCTCTCGACTGCGTTCTATAAGTTAATTTTCTCCCTAATTATCCATCCATCCATCCATTCCTATCGTTCCTCTTGTTTCTATCTCCACTTTCTGTTGTGTTTACATTTCGACTGCTTCATAATTATTCCCCTTTTCCTTCTTTATTAATCTAATCCGTTCGTTGGTCTTTTCTTTATGTTTGTTGATGCTTCACTCTGCCGCTTCACGTCAATATTACTTCATAAGGAGTGAGCAAGAGTCGATAATTCCTGCAGTAGTACAGTAGTATTATAGTTTGTAGTCATCGCTGTAATCCTATATATTTATACACACACACATCATTCTTTAGCTAAGCCTTATGGGTATGATTTTATTTACCTTTTCCAATGGCTTCTTGAAGAAATTTCTCTCATTCTTTCTCATCATACAATTTTTTTCAAGTGATCGGTTGCAATAACATAATTAATTAACCTTACCTAAATAATCTCGTCATACGCATCATCATTTATTTTTCCCGTCAGTAATGATAATAACAATTCGTCTTCCTTGGGTATAGAAGTAACGAGCCTATAAATATTTACTCTCTGTCAACCTGCTGAACCAGATTGTTAATTATGTATGTTTCTTCCCTCTTCCTCGTGTCCCTTTTGTTGTGGTATGATCGGTTGCGTGATTATACTGTAAAAAAAATTCGAGGGGATTGTATATTTTCGGTACATTACATTGGAGAGTCTTAACTGATTCCTCCAAAGTATGCCAGGAAACGAGACCAGGATTAAGTTAACAAACATTACGGTGGCCTGTTGTTGCCTGAAATAGTTTGGAAGAATCAGTTAATTTACTCCACATATGCCAGTATTCAACTAACCCCTTAATTAACATCTTGTCTAAATATTTACTCTGCTACTTCTAATCTTGTGCCAAATTAGTATAATTCTTCTTTCGGTATAATTATAGGTAAGGAAGGATATTTCTAACACAGAGATATTAAAAAAAAAAAAAGCTAATTAATTCACATGTTAGAAGTGTACTACAAGATTATATTTAGAAACGAAACAATGGTGCAGGATTAATAATAATAATAATAATAATAATAATAATAATAATAATAATTGTACGTCGACTAGGCTAAACACACAGTACAGTACATACATAAAATGCTTTGCAAATTTACCCCCTATAGAGTAAAGCAGTCTTCAGTACAGTGCTTAATAATGTAAACGGCTTTGATAGTCTATAAACAGTCATAGTACAAGGGATTAATCAAAATAATAATACTAAAAAATTATGTGAGACGTTTGTGGAATGATGTCAGTCAGTAAATTAGAGCAAGTTTTTAGCAAGTTTGTTGTTATAGCAAGAAGTATAGATAATGAATAATAAATGTGGGTAAGGGGTGACGTTATGTTTTATTATTACTATTATTATTATTATTATTATTATTATTACTTCTTTTTGTCTTGGGGTGATTTTGGAAAGTTGGTAATTGGTAGTAATAGTAGTAGTAGTAGTAGTAGTTCAGGAGAGAGGGAGACAAATCTGTTTTTGACCTCCAATAAATAATAATAATAATAATAATAATAATAATAATAATAAAAACGAACGTAACCCCTTAAATAAGCCTCATACATACATACATACATACACTAGAGTTGCGGCTGCATTGCAAATCATAATGATAACTATATAGGCTAAATGATGTGATTTTTTGACCAGTTCAGTGCAGTAAGATTGTATAATTAATGAAATGCAGATGTATGTTATTTATACCACACCTGTAATACGTAGATACTAACGGGATACTTACTTAGCTTCAGTATTACTCTTTTGTCGGGAAACTGGAGGGTTTTGGCGGAAAATTGGAGGTTTTGGCGGGAAATTGAAGGGTTTTGGCGGAAAATTGAAGAGTTTTGACGGAAAATTGAAGGGTTTTGGCGGGAAATTGGAGAGTTTTCATTATTCTGTTTTCGCTGGGTTTGTGTGTGTGTGTGTGTGTGTCATACGTTAAGGGGATAATATATTTTTGGTACATTATAAAGCCTCTTGATTCTTCCAAAGTATGCCAGGAAACAGGACCAGGTTAACACTTATAATGGTGGCGTGTTACCTGGCATAGTTTGGAGGAATGAATTGCTCCAGATTTACCAACACTGTACACTTCCCCTTAAGGGTTTGGGCACTACTTTGGACCCGTGACAATCTTTCCACTCTCTCTCGTCCTCTTCATCTCTCTTCCACTGTCCCTCCTTTACTTAGGTTTTCTTTTTCGTGATTGCTGTTCCTTCTCTCTCTCTCTCTCTCTCTCTCTCTCTCTCTCTCTCTCTCTCTCTCTCTCTCTCTCTCTCTCTCCAATCTCTGCCACGGAACATATATATTGTGTGTTTGTTGTCATACAGTATATATATAGAATCATAACCAACCCTCCAATTCACCAACAAGAGAGTTAAATTCACCTTCATTAAAATACACTCGTCAATAAAAAAGGAATTAAGGGACTCTGTGATGCATGTATAGTCGGAAAATGAAAGCTAAATGAGTCCTTCAAATATTGCCACGAAACACCACCTATATGGAGGGAGCATGTTTCGTGGCATAGTCAGGAGGAATCAGAAACCTCCAATTTCCTCCATTCACGATCACAGGGCTGTTAATTACTTTGGTATAGTACAGTGTTTGTTGGTGGTAAATGTGGAGCAACTTACTGATTCCTCCACTCTACTCCAAGCAACAGGCCACCATCATTTTTTTGTTTTGTTAACCTGGTTCTGTTTCCTGGCATACTTTGGAGGAATCAGTTGCTCCAAACATTTACCAACACTGCACACACACACCCCTAAATACGTTATGATGAACTTTTAGCATCGTCGACATTAATAACAATAACAATAATAACAGTAATACTAATAATTATAAACTATAGCATTAGAGGCATAAATATATTTTTAAAGGTAGCCAGATGATAATACTACTACTAATACTACTACTAATAAAATACTGTAATACTTATTGTTCACGGCTTCCATGATACACACACACACACACAATCATGTACTGTACTAAAAAAGAAGAAATAATTAACACATATCAGCACATCATATCAGATAAAAATGGTAATAGTAATAATTAAACTTATAGTAGTCACATTGTGGTTCATAAATATATTCAGTATACAATATATATCCAAAAAATTACACACACACACAATAATAATAATAATAATAATAATAATAATAATAATAATAATAATAATAATAATACTTCGTGCAATGTTTACTTCCACAAACATGACGACTATTTATCCATCTGTCTATCTTTCTTGAGAGCCTAAAATTTTAATAATGTTATGGTCGTAAGAAACAATTTAAAGCCTAAAAAAAAAAAAAGCGTATATATATATATATCTATATAATGTTATGGTGGTACGAAACAATATTAATATTTTTTTTTAATAATCTATTGAACTCATGTCTTCCAGTGCCGTAAGATCTCCAATGGTGCAAAGTAGAATAGTGCTGAATCTAACCTTGATCTATTTTTAGTCTTCTGTGTAACTGCTAAATAAATAAATAAATAAATACATACATACTTACATGCATACATAAATAGATATAAGGAAATTCGCGGATTGAAAAAACAAAAACAAGGAAACAAAAATAATGAGAGTAACTGCTAATAAATACGTACATACATACATACATACATACCTAAATATAAGGAAATTCGCGGATTGATAATAAAAAATAAGCAAAATGATAATGATGATAATGATAAACTTCATAATTTTATCTACTGTATGTGAAGCTAAACAAAACTTTACAGGTGCATTTGTATAGGCTATAAAACTAATATTAAGGATGGTTACATAAGACATTAATTATTTTCTCCCATTATTCCCATTGTTTACTATCTGCTAAATGAAAATAAAAATAATATTACGTTCGTGCCCCCTACCTGAACATAAACAAACACACACACACACACACACACGCAAACAATACCAATTTTATTCTCACTCACATCATTATCATTATTTTTTTTTTTTTTTTTGGTCTAGCTCTATTATTAACTTACTGCCTCCGTATTATCCAAGTTGACGATGCAAATCAATTAAAATGATTATTCGGTCATCAAGCAATATATATTTCTATTTGTTGTTGTTTGTTGTTGTCATTGTATTGAAAGAAAGACACTCATTTGAAAAATTTCCCTCGTCTTGTTTCCCACCAATATTTCTTGTCTGTTAAGGGACTTTGTGTCGTAGTCAGAAAATAGGAGGTTAGCGAGTCCTTCAAACATTGCCACGAAACACTATCCATACTGAAGGAGCCTGTTTCGTGGTATAATCAGGAGGAATCAGAAGCCACCAAGTTTCATACACGATCACATGCAGGGTCCTTAATAAATGTTTGTCCATCTGTCTCTTTCGTCTACCAAATGAATGTCGCAAATCGTACATGCATATTTTTCACACACGATATTTGTTAATTAACGTAAATACTTTCCACACATTTGTTGTTTATCTTGTACAGTTGAGGACACATGAAACAGACACACTTAAAACGCGTCCTTCTGTTCTGTGCTTGATAAGAAGTGTGTCTGTTTCATGTGTCGGTAACTGTACGTGTTGTGAGTTATTACGGTGTTTTTCAATACGATAAAAACTTTTGCCATACGGTATATTTCATTCATCAACGGTACCATTACACATAACATTTTTGTTCTCACTTTATACGTATGATAATATAATTATACGGTAATTTCATCCCTATGCATTATTACCATACGAGTGTTATCTGATATGGTAATGCTTTTGTTTGTTTGTCGTATACAGCCACAATCAATAATTCTGCAACACTTTCCTTCCATTGTAGTAAATAATTATGTGGTAATATAAAAACAACACATGTATGATTTTGTTGTAACTCATAATAATAATAATAATAATAATAATAATAATAATAATAATAATAATAATAATAATTGAGAGGGTTGAGTTGACAATAGGTGTTGTATGAATATCTTCAGATATAATATTGATTTATTTGCACGATGGAAGGAAAGTGTTTAATATTAAAGTGTTTGAGGATATTTGATTTTGGCTATATACATTATTCATATTTCAACCGTACAATTATTATACTTGATCACACATGATTTTTCATTCTAACTGTACACGTATTGTCATATATTATTTCATCTCTGACACACGTACGTATAGAGAATATAATTATTTTATTTCTTTCGTTGACTATGGGCTGTTGAACCCTGTATTATAATATGGTATTTTAATGTTGTAGTGTGTGTGTGTAGAGAGAAGACAATATACTTTACTGTGTGGCCAGGATATCCTACTGTACGTATAGCTGTGTGTGTGTGTGTGTGTGTGTGTGTGTGTGTGTGTGTGTGTGTGTGTGTGTGACCTCCCTCCCCGTCCTTCGTCCTTCCTCTTCCTTAATATCTGTAACAGTCCACTACATATCCACATATCCTTCATTTTTCCTTCCTTCATTTATTTTTTCCTTACTCCCTTCCTTCCTTAATGTATAGCTGTGTGTGTGTGTGTGTGTGTGTGTGTGTGTGTGTGTGTGTGTGTGTGTGTGTGTGTGTGTGTGTGTGTGTGTGTGTGTGTGTGTGTGAGAGAGAGAGTGTATGTGTGTGTCCTCCCTCCTTATCCTTCGTTCTCCTATTCCATATTAAAATATTATCCTTCATTCCTACAAGTCTTCCTTCCTTCCTTCCTTCCTTCCTTCCTTCAGTAGCTTAAATAAAATAATATATTCCTTACTCTCTTGACGGTAAACAATTGGAGGGGAGGGAGTGGCTACAGAGTCCTCCAAACTATGTCACGAAACAAACAAACAAACAAACAAACAAACAGATAGATAGATAGACAGATAGATAGACTCCCCCTTTTAGTTGAACATCGGTATACTCTGTTTCCTGATATAGTTTGGAGGAATCAGTAGTCCCCAAATCCACCAAAAAATAAAATAAATAGAATCTCTCCTTTAACTAGTCCCAGCTAGGTTCAGTCTAGGTTATTTCTATAGTTTAATTTTCTAGGTGGTCTTCCATGCTGTCTTGTTATTAAACCCAGGTCACATTCTAGGTACAGTTAAAACAGGTCATTTTATTAATACTATAGGCCTCATTCTAGGTCAATAAAGTTGTTTTTCTAGACTGAACCAGATACTTGTAATATTCTAGGTTATACTATAGGTCACATTCTAGGCCAGACTAGGTCATTACTGTGTGTATTTTAGTTTTTTGTTTTTTTTTGTCCTAGGTGACTCGGTATTCATATGTCATTGAACCTATATATAGACCGAACCAGATTCTTGTATATTCTAGGTTATATACTAGGTTATATAATATACTAGGTTGTACCAGGTCACATTCTAGCTCATTACTAGGTCATTTCTGTGTATATTTTAGTTCTGTTCTGGGTCCTGTACATTCTAGGTCATTTCTTTGTAGATATTTGTGTTCAGTTCTAGGTCCTGTACATTCTAGGTCATTATTTTGTAGATAAATGGGGGTCACCTAGCTGTTGTTTGTGTAGATATAGAAGGACTACTAATTTCTCCCCAAACTGTGCCACAAAACAAAACACACAGTCACACAACACACACACACACACACACACACACACACACACACACACACACACACACACACACACACACACACACACACACACACACACAACACACACACACACACACACACACACACACACACACACACACACACACACACACACACACACACACACACACACACACACACACATCCCGTACTAACATGACTGAGGCACTACGGTTCTGTTTCTTGGTACAGTTTGGAGGACTCATCAGCCCTTCATATTCATCCATACAACACATAGCCGGGTTGGGCTTTCTTAATAATGCTAGTTATTATTTTCTATAGGTGGTCTTGCTCTCCATTATTATTATTATTATTATTATTATTATTATTATTATTATTATTATATTTTTTTATACCTGGTGAAAATGTACCGCCTCCCTCGTTATTATTATTTTTATTAAGATATTGTTATTATTATTATTATTATTATTATTATTAGGATATTGTTATTATTATTAGGCTATTGTTGTTATTGTTATTATTAATATTAGGCAATTATTATTATTATTATTATTATTATTATTATTTTTATTATTATTATTATTATTATTATTATTATTATTATTATTATTATTATTATTATTATTATTATTATTATTATTATTATTATTATTATTATTATTATTATTATTATTATTATTATTATTATTATTATTATTATTATTATTATTATTATTATTATTATTATTATTATTATTATTATTATTATTATTATTATTATTATTATTATTATTATTATTATTATTATTGTTGTTGTTATTATTATTATTGGCTTTTTTGGTCAATGAAATGCAATCCCAAACAAATTCCAACAACGTTTTGCATAAATATTATTCGTCGTTTATCTGCAACACTGGAATATAATGTAACACGTATATCTTTATTAATATTACAAAGATGGGAACTAGTACATTTTCGACAGGATAATAATAAAATAATAATAATTAGAAAAAAAAAAAGTATAACCGCTCTGTAGATTCTAAATAAAATAAAATAAATAACAAATAATAATAAAAACTCAAATAATAAATAACAACAACAACAATAATAATAATTAATAAAAAGTAAATTCACGATAGGTTCTGAAATAGGTGTTGATATTGTAGTTTATCCCAGGTCATTCTAATATTCTTCTAATATAGTCCAGGTCCAGGTATACTATTAGGTCATTTACAGGTCACTTTTTCTCTCTCTCTCTCTTTCTCTCTTTTTCTCTCTTTCTCTTTCTCTCTTTTCCTCTCTTTTTCTCTTTTGTCTCTCTCTCTCTCTCTCTCTCTCTCTCTCTCTCTCTCTCTCTCTCTCTCTCTCTCTCTCTCTCTCTCTCTCTCTCTCTCTTTCTCTCTCAGTCCTTTCAGTCCTTTCAGTCCATGTCTCCAGGGTCAGTTAATTATTAGGTCTCATCCTCTTCCTCCTCCTCCTCCTCCTCCTCCTCCTCCTCCTCCTCCTCCTCCTCCTCCTCCTCCTCCTCCTCCTCCTCCTCCTCCTCCTCCTCCTCCTCCTCCTCCTCCTCCTCCTTTCCTCTTTTCCTCTTCTCCTTCTCCTCCTTTTTTCTTCCAGCTACCTTCCTTTTTCCTCCTTCTCATTTCCTCTTTCTCCTCGTCCTCCTCCTTCTCCTCCTCCAAGTCTTCATCGGCTCCTCCAAAATCCTCACCAGGTCCTCCAAAATCCTCACCGAACTCCGAACATCAAAAAATAAAAATCCACACTACACTTAATTAAGGGGGGAATTTTGTGTTGGTAAATCTGGAGCAAATGATTCCTCCAAACTATTCCAAGTAACAGAACACCCTTTATTTTTTTTCATATGGTCCTGTTTCCTGGCATACTTTGGATGGAGGAATCATGGCACTCCAATGCACCACAATTGGGTTACCCCCTTTTGATATACTGGAGCATCTTGATTTCTCCACAGCAGGTCAGGAAACAAGGGACCAGATGAACGAAAATAATGGAGGCCTGTTGTTTGGAATAGTTTGGAGGAATCATTTGTTCCAGATTTACCAACACTGAACAAGCAACCAAACAAGCAAACTCACATAAATTGCACCAACCAACTATTCAACCAGTCAGTCACCCACAAACTACACTAACTAACCATCTAATCAACCAAACAACCAATTTGTCACCCACAAACTAGACTAACCAACCAACTAATCAACTAGTCAGTAAATCATGAACCACACCAACTGATCCACCAACCACAACCACACTAGTTAACCAGTCTGTGGACAAACTACACCAATCATCTAAACCATCCTCTACCCATACAGGGGAGCTGACTTTATTCTCTGTGAATACTAACCATACCCCACAGGCTAGATTTTTTTTTTGTTGGATCTGGTCACTTTCTAGTGGAGTTGACGAGATCTGCCCACATGGATTAAAATTTCACGTGAGGTTTACTGCAACCGGAGTTTTTTTTCACTGCTATGTGGATTGCCAACGCACATGGGTGCATTATCCCTGTGCATGCAGCAGTGTAAACTCCCTCCCCCTCTATGGTCCCTTCAGGACTGGTCTCGTAGAAGGTGCGGCCCCACTTGTAGCTCTTGTGGTATTGTGAACTTGGGCCCACAGCACACCATTCTATCACACACAAACGACACTAACCAACCATCTAAACAACCAACCATCCAATCAATCAATCAACCAACCAACCAACCAATCTATCAATCACTCACAAACTACACTAACCGACTACCTACTCAACCAACCACCCATTCAACCAAACTGTCTCTCACAAATTCCACTAACCGACCACCTGATTAACCAACCTACCTACCTACCAACCACATAAATATTTTCACCTTCAGTTGTCGAAATGGTACAGTATATAATCATTTTCTCCGCCCCTCCCCCATCCCTCCCTTGCAACCACCCACCACCCAAACAATTAAGATTCACTGTAATTTTAAATGATAACGGTAATAACATACATCCATACATACGTTGTGTGAATTGCATGTGGAATATCCTAATATTATGCAGTAACTGAATATTACACTGTAAGCAATTACCAATAATGTGCTAATGTTTGTATTAAATGTTTGGAGATAATTAGGTGAACGTTTTTATCCATACCTGTTTTGTTTTGTTTTCCTCCGCAATGCAAATAATGAAAAGATATGTATATAGGCTACTATTGGTGCTGTTTTTATTATAACAGGTACCCAGCATTTTTCATTACATATCTCTGCAACATAATGCCATACATATTATTAAGAACTCGTATGGCCATAATAAGTGTGTTTAAAGTCAGATGCATGGAATTCGAACAAGGCCACGGCCCATGTGATTTCAGTTGCAGACAGTCACTCAGTATTGTTGTTGTTGTTGTTGTTGTTGTCATAATAACTAGAGAGGCGTCTCTTTGTCGTCCATGCTCGGGATTAGAATTCATAGACCGTCTTGGGGATGCTTGGTACTGGCAGACAAAAATGGACATCGATACGTATGATAAGTGTTTTGTCAAGCGCGAGATAGGGAAGCTAATAGGAGGAAATTACAGTATCCTCAGGAATCTTTCAAGAGGAAACTTGACAAATAGTTAGTTGAATTACCTGACCATCCACCAATACCAGGTTACTCCCACTCCCACCACAACACAACACAACATTTTGCCGGAGGTGGCGAAAGAGGAGGGAGGAGGAGGAACATCCTGGAGCAGGTGGATGCCAACATCAGCCGGGTCATTAGAAGACCAAATTCTTCAAAGTATGACAAAGTAAGTAAAATGTAGGTAAGTCAAAATCACGGTGGGTATAACATTAAAGGGAGAGTTATATATATATGGTACATTAGAGCGCCATGATTCCTTCAAAGTATGCCAGGGTATCAGGACCAGTTTAGCAAAATAATGGTGTCCTGTTGATTGGAATAGTGTGGAGGAGTTACAGGTATTTGCTCCAGATTTACCTACATTGTACAGTACTACTACTACCCGCTTAAGTTAAATTGTGTAGGAATATGCCCCAATGTCCTTTCACGTGGTCTACTGTATATTATATCACACTGGCACGCATTTCCTCCGTTTCCATCCATCATCCTCCGATCTGGAGTTAAATTTTCCTCGTTTAGATTCCCTCCTTTTCTTGTATTTCCCAATTGGCGCTTCCTGTCCCTCTTTTCTATCTCCTTCTCCATTGTGCTACGGAGTTTCCTTTCTTCGGTCTTCTTTCTTCCTCTTCTTCGATCTAGTTTCATTCATTCATCTGACTCAGAACGTTTGATAGTAAGGGTCTCTGTGATGTAGTCAGAAAATTGGATGTAAACGAGTGTATCCGTGTGTCATAATAATGTACTGTACAGTCGGCGGCAAAAGTTGTGTCGCCTCACCTGTTTCACCGAGACACATTGTTCATGGACTCGAGAAATACGCACGTTTTCTACACCAAACAATCTCGAGTTTATGAACATGGCGTGCCTCAGTGAAGCAAGTGAGGCGACAAGACTTTTGCCGCCGACTGTACAGTATAATATGCCCAATAATTAATAATGAATAGATCAGTTGCATAAATACATCATACAACAGTCAATAGTCAGTAAGGCAGAAGTCGAGAGACATAATGGAATGCAACTGTTTACCAAACGCAGTTGGGACGTGTCCAACTTTAGCAGCTGTCATCTGTTGTTGAGATCAATTCCCCATATACCCAGGACTAGCCTACCTCCTTATGCATTCTTACCACGTATCTCCACTATTACATACTATCGTCACTGATATAACAATACTAAGCAAAGATGAGGAAAATGAATGGCATAAATAAACCATAATTGCATGTATTGAAGTTAATTTGTTGTATTGCAGGACGATATCTGCTTATAAATTAGATTAAACTAGTTACATAATTATGTCAGAAGCCTAGTAATCACCTCAGAAGGAATGTTGCTTGTATGATTGTCAGATCCATCTCATATCTCGTAGAGAACAGACACATAGTTCTCTACCCTTCTCACTTATTTGTCTAATAAAGCAAAGAAGAGGACTGAACACTTTAACCTTCTACACTGGTAACTAAACTAAAAAGGTACTTAAACACTGTACTTGGGTGAACAAACAGACACAATATCAATAACTTATATAACCGCTCGGAACAACTTTTCAGAGTGTCTGCCGTGGTACTCAACTACGACACTCCTGGCGTCAACTACTAATTCACGTTCCTTCAAAGATTGCCACGAAACACCACCTACAGTATATGGAAGGAGATTGTTTCGTGGCATGGTCAGGAGGAATCAGAAGCCTCTAATTCACGTACACGATCACAGGGTCCTGAATTCAGCTGGTACCCCTGCCATGTTTTATGTGCCCAGCGTCAGAAGCAAGAGACGAGACAGGTTAGTGGATGCAATGCATTGAACTGTACTTCGTTTTATATAAATATTTTGTGTTTTACCTGGCGAAAATGTACAGTTGCGGACACATGAATTAGACACACCTGAAACGGGGACTCCCTCATTGAGCATAAGGTAGGTTAAGACGTTGTGTGAACAGGCACGTCCTATTTTATTCTGGATGAGAAGCCTCATTTTGAAGCGTCTCTGTTTCATGTGTCCGCAGCCGTACAATACTAGTGCCTTCTTCATTTCATTTCTTGTCTTTATTCTTTAAGTATAAGACACTGCAAGACGGATTAACTACTAACAACAAACAATTTACACAACTAAAGATATGGTATTCATAGACACGCAAAAACCCCAACTAACCAATTAATCCTTCAACTGTTCCATCTTTCCTTGTGAGGGGTGTGTGTACGTGTTGTGAGGGATGTGTTGTGAGGGGTGTGTACGTGTTGTGAGGGGTGTGTTGTGAGGGGTGTGTTGTGAGGGGTGTGTACGTGTTGTGAGGGGTGTGTACGTGTTGTGAAGGGTGTGTGTACGTGTTGTGCTGTGTGCATATATTTTCTATTATCATTAATTTATACACAAGGCTTCATAGGATTGAGTGTGGAGCATCAGACAATTTTAGGGGAAATTATCATGTTGGTAAATGAGAAGAGTAATGATTCCTCCAAAATATGCCAGGAAACAGGTCCTTTATTAGTACCATTAAGGGCGTCTGTTTCGTGGGAATAGTTTGGAAAAATCAGAGAACTTCCAATTTACCAACAAGAGAATCTCCCTTTAGAATTCTCACGAGAGTCATGTTTAAATAATCTTGTGAAGGGTACACAAACAAACCAATAAACCAACAAACAAACAAACAAACAAACATACCTCGTGACTCCATTGTCCTCTGATGGGGGTTGGAATGAATGGACCCTATGTCGTAAGTTGATTGTAGAGTAATCCTATATGGTGAAAGTTGTGGCTTCCCCCTCCCTCTCTCTCTCCCTCCCTCTCTCCCTCTCTCCCTCTTTCCCTCCCCCTTTCTTACCTTCAATACTCAACTTACCTCCCTCTCCTCCTCCTCCTCCTCCTCCTCCTTCGCCTCTCTTCGGAATAAAACCAATCCCTTTTCCTATTCATTCATTGTCCCTCCCTTCCATATATTATTGCCTTCGTGTTTTGCGGTCCCTACTCTCTATGTCGTCTCCTCTTTCTTTTGTTTAGTACGGTATAAGTTCATTCTAGCCCATCACAGTCTCTCTCTCTCTCTCTCTCTCTCTCTCTCTCTCTCTCTCTCTCTCTCTCTCTCTCTCTCTCTCTCTCTCTCTCTCTCTCTCTCTCTCTCTCCTTAGGTTACATTCACGTGAGAATATACTGGGTTCGTGTGTGGTTGAGACAAGGGAGGATATGTATAATAACACACACACACACACACACACACACACACACACACACACACACACAATTACAGTCTTTCATTGCATTTGTGTCCGTCCATTAATTATTCTACTTATCTATTTCTTAACAAAGCTAAAATGAACTGGCTCCCTCATTCATTGTGTTTTTCTCGGTAAATGTAATGCAGTCCAAGAGAAATCTCAACAAATTATTTTAGGATTAGACGTTGTGTGTGTGTGTGTGTGTGTGTGTGTGTGTGTGTGTGTGTGTGTGCATGTGCATGTGAGTGTGCATGTGAGAGTGTGTGTGTGCATGTGTGAGTGTGTGTGTGCATGAGTGAGTGTGTGCATGTGAGTGTGTATGTGTGTGTGTGTGTGTGTGTGTGTGTGTGTGTGTCCAATTCTATGCTTACTAAAGGACCCCGTTTGATGTGCATCTGTTTCATGTGTCCGCAATTGTACTTGAGTCTTGTGTCTCGTGTAATGATAACTTATTAGATGGGAATCAGTCTATTTTCACCAGCTTAATTAAGGAGGTGCGGGAATAGGGGACAGGCTTGGGGAGGGGGGGTGCGGGAATAGAGGACAGGCTTGGGTTGGGGGGGGGACCGTAGGGGGGGGGGAGCGGGAATAGGGGGACAGGTTTGGTGTGGGTAAAAAGCCTGTCCGCTATTCCCGCACCCCCTAAACCTTCCCAGCCTGTCTCCCTACTCCCGCACCCCCCCCCTCCCCAAGCCAGTCCCATACTCCCGTACTCCCCCAAGCCTGTCCCCCTAATCCCGCACCCCCTTAAAGAGAGAGAAAGAGAGAAAGAGAGAGAGAGAGACACAGACAGACAGACAGACAGACACACAGATAAAGGTGATATTTTGTGCTTGTTGAATTGACTGACTCCTCCAAACTATATGCCATAAAACAGATCCCCTATTGTAGTAACATTGAGGTTGTCTGTTTCCTGGCAATACTGTATGTATGTATGTATGTATGTTACGTATAGAGGAAGCAGTTGCCCTCAGATTCACCCACAAGAGAATCACCTCTTAATTAACAAAAATAAAGGAGTAGAGCATTGCATACCCAGGCCTTCGATACAGAGAGAGAGAGAGAGAGAGAGAGAGAGAGAGAGAGAGAGAGAGAGAGAGAGAGAGAGAGAGAGAGAGAGAGAGAGAGAGAGAGAGAGAGAGAGAGAGAGAGAGAGAGAGAGAGAGAGAGAGAGAAATAAATAAATAAAATAACTTCTTCGCTCTTGTGGCTTTGTGGTGTCTGGCTGGTTGGGAATTGGCGCCTTTTTATCAGCCTTTGCGTTCGTAGGTAGACGGATAAAAGAAGAAAAAATAGACTTAAAAAAAAAACATGACAAGGATAGATCATTTTTAACACAAGTAAAGAAATTGTGAATGGTCTTGATATTATTGTTTTTATATATTTACTTTTATATGATTTATACGTAGGTAGACATGAAAGAAAAGTTATATCATCAGTGAAGTAAATTAAGAAACCTCATAAATTTGTTTTTATATACCGGTATGGATTTTTATTGGATTAACGTATTTGTTTATAATATACCGAGTATTCATTTATTTATTCCAATATGCTACCATAGTGATATCATGACGAACATAAAGCAAATTGTGTTCCTATTGCCTTATTGTTATGTATAGTTAAATATAAATACTTATTTATAGCTAAACATATAGATAGTCAAATATAAATAGATTAAATAGATAGATAAACAATAATTATGTGTAACTTCAATGACTGTGTTTTAGTCTATCATGGATTGAAGCAAAAACCATCACATTTCCCTGTACAGAAACCATCACAGAACCCAAGACAAAGCTGACAGTTTATGATTCCTCCCGCTCGGTCTTGCTTCTCTGTCTCTCCCTTTCTCTCCTCCGTCCTCAGTGTAATAACAGTGTCTTCCCCAGCAGTGTTGTTATTTACCGGCCTGGTGGTGGTGGTGGTGGTGGTGGTATGTGTGGTCTGCGAGCTTTCTGTTGTGTTGTCCTTTGCGGTGGCGAATCTCTGTGCGTTAGTGGTCCCCTGCGCAGTGTTTGGTGTCTCTTGCATGTTTCCAGTTCCCTGCGTAGTAACCGTGTTTGTCACATTATCATCTCCCTGCGCAGTATCCATTTTTCTCACATTATGACCTTTCTGCACAACATCATCATCCAGCGTGGCATCATTTTCCCGTGCTCTTCTCAGTGGTGGCATTTCACCCAGCGGCGCACTCAGAATACATTGCCCTATACACAACCCACCACCACACTGTCCCTGGCACCGACCAAAACAGCGACCGATGCAGGGAAGGTTCTCCTTTGAGTGACCGTCCCTGTGTATGTTATCAGGGGATTGGCACTCGGGTACTTTGGGGGCATCCCGCGGCACACAGCCTTCGTACGTTAGAAAGATGGTGTGGTGGAAGTCAGTGGAGGTGCTGGTGATGGTGGTGGTTGTGGTGAGGAGTTTGATGTACTCCACTTTGGCTAGTAATCTCGGGTACCTCGTGTGTTCCTCAATACTTTGTGTGTGTTGATGATACAACGGTGTGAGTGTATCGGTAACAGTATCTCCGACACCGTAACGTGGCATCTTTGACACTTGGTTGGGGAGTAATTGTTGTTGTTGTTGCTGTTGTTGCAGTAGGGGATTATAAGTATTCTTCTGTAGGTCTCGGTGTGTATCATTATTATTCTGGTTAGGCTGTGTTAATATTGTGCCGTTATCGTTGTTGTTTGTGGTCATACTGAGAGGCATGAAGGTGACCCTGGATGCATTTTGCTGTGTTGGTTGTGTCATTAATGGGGTTGTAGTTTGGATAATCATAGATTTCACTAATCCTACTCCCGCCGAAGTGTTCTGAGAAGTGGAAATAATGGCCATGGGTGTGTTTTTGCTATTTTCAATACTATAATAAGCTGCTGTTGTTGTCATTTGTTGTGGTAGAAGTAGTGTCATAGTGTCGTGGTTGTGTTGGTGGTAGCTGGGTAGTAAAAGGTTATGTTGTGGTAGTAGTGTGGTAGTGCCGGGGTTCTGTTGGTGTCGAGGATAGCTAGGTAGTAGTTGTGGTTGATGTCGTAGTAGTGTTGTCGTTCCTTTGTGGTATTGGTTGCTGGTTGGTAGTAGTTGTTGTAGTCGTGGTTGTGTGGTAGTACCCTGATTGTGTAGTTGATGATTATGGTTGCTGTGTAGTTGTAGTTGTGGTAGTAATGTGGCTAGTAGTAGTTGTTGTTGTTGTTGTGTGTTAGTACCCTGATTATTTAAGTGATGATTATGATCGCGAGTTAGTTTTAGTTGTGGTAGTACAGTGGTGGCAGTGTGAGAGTGGTGGTGGTAGCGAGGATGACGGTGTCCAACGTCACTTGCCTCACACAACTTGAGATTATCGGGAAAGGAACGAGTGCAGGTGAAGTACTTAGTCACTGTCTCCATTACACGCACCACCACCGTCGACGTCTTGTACCAAAACTTGTGAAGGAGACCGCGCTGTTGCTGGTGGTGAACGAGTGGCTGTTGTTGGTGTTGTTGGTCGTGAAAGAGTGGCTGTTGTTGTTGTTGGAGTGGCTGTTGCTGGTGGTGAAGAAGTGACTGTTGTTGTTGGCGGTGGTGGTGGTGGTGTGGTTGTTGTTCTTTATCTCCAGCCCGGTACGTCATGTTAATGCTGGATGTGGTCCCGTTAACAATCTGCAATGAAGGACGATTGTTGTCAAAATGGGGATTAAAATGAAACATTGTTATGACAAAATATAACATATGTAGGCTAGTTTGGGTATGTGTTATGTTTTTAGGGTCATGTTTAAATACAATACGTAAATATTAGTATTGTGTACGGTATCTATGTATGGGACTTGGATGCCTGAGATGAAAACGGTCTAGGTTGGCTGTTCCTTTGGCACAATTATTATTGGTAAAAGTAAGTGAAACGTGGGTGGCATTGTCCCTAGAGTTTTGCGATGTTACAAAAACTTCCATCCGAGAAGCTTATATTACAAACATAAGATTGTCTATACAGTAAGTGTAACGCTTCTATTACATATAACCAGCAATTGTTCTCTCGGCAAATTGGAGATATATTACCAACATGTGCCCCAAAACAGAAGCCCTTACTCGTATACTGGCTAAATTGATATGCTTACTGGCATACTTTGGAGGAGTATGTAGCCCCCCACCAATCTGACCTTAAGAGAGTATTACCTTGTTCATTGTTACCGCTGGTCATAGAACCTTTACACTAACCGTGGCAGTGGAGGGGATGTATGAGTGTAGTCGTTTAGGTAGCTGAGGTGTCGCCATATTGGTACTCTCGGTGGCAGTAGTGGGATCTATTAACAACACCAACGTCACCACAATCATATACGTATGCATCTGTAAAAAAAAAAAAAAAAAAAAGCGAAAAGGATATATGGATTGTGGTTATTATTTTTTCCGCCAATATTACATGCGTAAAATTAATATGAATAATCTACATTTTTTGTTTTTGCAAAATCAGGATAGAAATTAGACACTCCTAACATCACCCCACAAGGAATTCCGTATATGAGAGAGAGAGAGAAAGAGAGAGAGAGAAAGAGAGAGAGAGAGAGGGGGGGGGCTTAGAAAGTAGATTACATACGGTACAGTCAGTCAGGTAGTCATGCAGTCGGCAGGAAAACTGAGCCCCTCTCCTAGGTACCTTGACTTATATACATACAGGCATTTGCATTTCAGCTGAGGGGCATTTTGGCAGGAATTCTAGCTGGGTCACAAGCCTAAACAAAATATTCCCTGCAACCCACTCAGCCATTCATCCATCCATCCACGTTGCTGCTTATTGCTGCTGCTGTTGCTGTTGTTATTGGTTGAGGTGTTATTAGCGTTTCCTCTCATTACCATCACTACCATCACCACCATGAGGTTATGGGACCCTGTGATGTTGTCAGAATATTGGAGATAAATGAGTCCTTCAAATATTGCCGCGAAACACACACACATAATATATGGAAGGAGTTTGTTTGTTTCGTGACATAGTCTGTAGGAATCAGAAGCCTCCAATTCTCATACATGATCTTAGGGTCATTTACGCTATATAATATTACGGTATATATAACCTGCATGGAAGGTAGTCTTACTTTTATTGTTACATTTATTATTATTTGGTGTTGGTGTTAGTGTATTCATAGATGTGTGTGTGTGTGTGTGTGTGTGTGTGTGTGTGTGTGTGTTATTGCTCGGTGTTCGTGCCAATGTATTTATTAGAGGTATATGTGTGTGTGTGTGTGTGTGTGTGTGTGTGTGTGTGTGTGTGTGTGTGTGTGTGTGTGTGTGTGTGTGTGTGTGTGTGTGTGTGTGTGTGTGTGTGTGTGTGTGTGTACAGAAGGAGACAGTTGAAGGACAGGAAATTAGTAATCATGGCCGTCACACAGTTAGTCTGTGCGTGCAGTCACAATAATAAGTACTGGAGTAGGTGAAGGAAACATGATCAGTCCACTGAATTTTACAAACCCGTTTCGTTATTATGACAGAAACCAATCAATACCTAATAAAACCTTTATTTATTTATTTTTACCTTGCGAAATTGTACCTGCTCCATCTTAAAATTCCTTGTCTCCCGTGTAAATGTAAGCATGATGATGATAATAATAATAATAATAATAATAATAACTATTATTATTATTATTTATTTATCTATTTATTTAAGACGAGAGATCTCTGATTCCTCCAAACTATGCCAGGACACAGATCCCCTATTAATACCATTGAGAGTGTCTGTGTTGTTGTGGTGTAGTGAGTTAATTAAGAGTCAGCATGCAATAGCCTTTCCAATATGGTAACAACAGAATCTCCTCCTAAGCATAATAATTACAACAACAACAACAACTAAAAATAACACAATCTGAACGTTATCTATTGATTAAGGGGACCTGGAGAAAGTGATACCTCCCATAAAACTAAACCAAGCAACAAGATATCATTATTATTTTTTCATTTGGTTTCGTTTCCTGACATACTTTGCAGGAATCAAATCAGTCCAATGATCCAAAAGTATGTTATATCCTTATAGTTATTATTTTTATTATCCCAAAGTATGTTACATCCTAATCATTATCAGTTTTATTATCCCAAAGTATGTTATATCCTAATCATTATTATTTTTATTATCCCAAAGTATGTTATATCCTAATCATTATCCTTTTTATTATCCCAAAGTATGTTATATCCTTATCATTGTCATTTTTATTATCCCAAAGTATGTTGCATCCTTATCATTATTATTTTTATCATCTCAATCACTCTCGAACGAAATTAAACAATGGGAAAATAATTCGTGGGTGAATTGGAAGGTCTCTGAAGCCTCCAAACTCTATCACAAAACAGATCCCTTATTAGTACCACTGAGGATATCTGTGTTCTGGTATAGATAGTTAGGAGGAATCAGAATCCCTCCAATTCACTCAAAGCTTATTTCTCCCTAACATAATTTTAGACCTCACTTGTTTATTGGACTGTATTTTGCACATTTTGTTACGTAACATTCTATCGCTCCGGGAAATAAGAAGAGTAACTTTCTATTGTGTTGCAAGTGATAATTATAATGTGGTCTGCTGCCTCCTCCCTCCTTATTATCCCATGGTAATAAAGGTAACAAATATAACATATTATATCCATTATTGTAAGTAGAGAGCATTAAAACACGTTAATTACCACGAATTGAATGTAGAGACATTTTTGTACCGTGAATATTAGAGTCTGTAATGCAATACTATAATTTACGACAACATACGATGATCAAAGGTGTATAAAATTACACTCATTGGCATCCTAGTTAGGCTGTAGAAGGTGAGTTTAGAGTCAGACTGTACCGACTACCATTGCAAGTGACCGAGGCAGGGGACTTGACTTGCGCAGTGTACGCAGTAGTATACGATCATACAGAGGAGGGGTAGGTTGTATCACTAAATCATCCCCAGGAGCGAATCAGATTTATTTTCTTCTAGCCTTCCTCCTTCTCTTTCTTTCTCCTCTCCTCCTCCTTCATTTCCCGAGGCTTGATATTTTGTTTTCCTCTCGATTTTTTTTCCTTTCCTTTTCTTCTCTTTGTTTTTTCTACATAGCCCAAGGGTAGATTTTTTATTACTTTATTCCATCTTCCCTTCTTCCTCCTCCTATTTTTCTTTATTTCCCTAGGCTAAATATATTTTTCCTCTCGTCCTGTTCTTCATTTCCCAAGGGGCTAGATAAGTATTGTTCTCTCTCAACTTCTTAACATATTTTCCTCCTTCATTTCTCCTGCTCTCTCTCTGTCTCTCTCTCTCTCTCTCTCTCTCTCTCTTTCTCTCTCTCTCTCTCTCTCTCTCTCTCTCTCTCTCTCTCTCTCTCTCTCTCTCTCTCTCTCCAGCGTCGTAAACAAGGTAGGAAAATGGATGGGTTGGTTTGTACAATGAAACCTTTTGTGTGTATGTTATTTTTTTCCTTTTAAATTGCGGTTGTGTGTGCTTGACTTTGTTTATGTGTGTGCGTGTGCATGTTTATGTTCATGTGTGTGTGTGTGTGTGTGTGTGTGTCGGCGTGTGTGTATGTTAATGTGTGTGTGTGCCCGTGTGTTTATGTTAATGTGTGTGTGTAAGTCGTAATTGGGATTGTTGTAATACTTAATAACAGTAACGAAAGTTGTAGTAGTAGAAACGATAGTAGTTGTAAAAATGGTTGTCATTAATGTATTGCTAAAATAGTTATTGTAATGATCATATAGTGTACGAATATCATTACAACCTTGGGGTACAGTAGATGATTTTATTGATCAGGCTGGCTGAGTGGTTAGTGTTCTGGACTCATAACCTAGAGGTCGGGAGATCGATTCCTCTCAGGTGAAGGCCTGAGAACATTTACTCCTCCGATTTGAGTTTGAGGCACTAATAACTATATAAGGCCATCTAACGTCGTAAAACACCCTCGCTGGTACCATAACAGCTGCAGTATTTGAGATTTACCTTCACTTCCCTCCTTCTATGGCTGGGTACTATTTCGGAAATCGTGACATGTGCGTGTGTGTGTGTGTGTGTGCTAATACATGGGAGGGTGTTAAATGTATAGGGATGATGAGAGGTGGAAGTCATGATCTAAGGGTTTTCAGGGTGTGTGTGTGTGTGTATGTGTGTGTGTGTGTGTGTGTGTGTGTGTGTGTGTGTGTCAGACAGGTACAATACCATAATAATACCACCACAATTCCGCCTGACTGACTGACTGTAAGATGACCCAGCCTGCCAGAGACATTCGATATTCATAAGTCGTCTCCTGGAGCTAAGGGGTCGCACCGTACAGTCTCCGACAATATACTGTTTCTACTCTCTCGGTGGCTATATTATGTAGATGTGACAATGTCGCACCTCAGATCTGTCAAACGTAGTGACTTGAAGCTACTCTCTGTCAATACCTCTCTCTCTCTCTCTCTCTCTCTCTCTCTCTCTCTCTCTCTCTCTCTCTCATTAATATTAGATTGGATGGAGGGATGGGTAGATGTTCATATATATATATATATATACATATGAGAGGGAGGGAGAGTTATCCTAGGTTAATATATTAATCATTTTGGGAATGTTTCTTCTTGTATTCCCTACTTAATCTCACCCTGACCTATGTCACCCCGAATGTGAATAATTCCTACACTCTGCAGACAATGAAATACATTGTTACTAAACAGTTTGGGTGAACACTATACCACTATCTTCAGTGGTCAGGACAGAGTGAAGAAATAACATATTATACAGTAAAGCAGTTCTTTTTTATGCAGTTATCACCGTATGTCATGTGTATGTCTATGCGTGTGTGTGCGTGCGCGTGCTTGTGTATGTGTGTGTACATTTGGGTGTGGTAAAATATGTTCACATGTGTGGGAGGGTCACAAAACAAATTAATAAACGGCTGTGTTTGTGTGTTACTTAGGAAGCGACCCATTTGTCAATTAAGAAGTTCATTAAGGGATTAAGTTTGTGAGACCCATCACCAACCCATCACTAAGGTTGAAAATGTCATGGTTTTGAAGATACAACAATAATTCAGTTATTTTTATTTTTCCGACTTCATGACATTTACAGTATAAGAGTTGGCTTCCTTCTCAGAGAAAGAGGGTCCAGCACCACTTTGGAGAGGGTACTGTAGATTGTAGCAAAATAATAATTTCAGTGTTAACAAATTATGCCCACAAATACATATTTCCTACTTTAGCTGGCCATATGTACGACTGAAAATAACTTGCATTAGTTAACCAAGGCAGTTGCTGAAGCATATTTGTAGGTGAAATATGGATATAAGGCCAAACAAATGACTAAGAAGTTGGCATCCAAAGTGAAAGTAAAAAATCGACAGATATATACAAAAGTTATACATTTTTGTGGCCAGTAAGGTATAGGTCAGTAATTTATAATGTTTTATTTATATTATAGAAAATATTGAAAAATGTGTGAATTGTATATTATTAAAGAATACGAAATACATGTCATAATTAAAAATGAACAAACTTCGTGAGGAATCTGGCTAAACTTTGCGGGTACTACAAGTGCTGGTCAGCCTTTCTTGCTGACTGGCTTCACTCCACTGAGACCTAACTGAATGCACGGGCCGTCTCCTCCTATTCTACCTCCGTTGTTTTTATCCTCACTTATTCACTTATTAGTTAATAATAGAAACTTGAAAGGAAAAGGGACATAAGACATACAGTGAGCTATAGAACATGAGACGCGGAAAAGGAGATGAAAGTGTATGACCAAGAAAGAGACATGTTTTCGTGTGTGGGGGGGAAGAGGAAGTGGAGTAGTGAATGAAGGAAGAAATCCCTCCTCCTCTCTCTGGTGGCATTGATTGTTGAAGGGATTAATAGAAGACTGTGAACAGCTACAGGTTCAACATTGGAGTGTTAATATGCACTCCAGTATGCATCATGTTACCCACACACACTTGTGTTAGGTTAGGTTAGGTTAGGTTAGGTTAAGTTAGTATATTATTATACCTCCGTGGTGAAGCACATGATATAATTATGGTGACCACTGCACCTGGACCTCATTATCTCTCATTACCCTATTATATACCGCTGATCGCCGTTTGCATTTTTTTGTTTTTGTCATACACTTTCATCCATTATTCCCCATCTCATATTCTCTCACTCACAGCATGACTTTTGTCCCTTTTCCTTGTCGGTGCGACATTACGAGAAGGGGAATGAAATGTATGGAACATAATGAAAAATAAGAAAGAAATATATATGTAATGAAGGGAAAGCAGGAAGGTAGAGAGAAATAAGTCAGAGGACTTGTGTTTACAAGGTCATGGGGATGGTTGTGTGTTCATCTGTATGTCTGATGTGACGTAACCACCTACCTATTATAGGAACCTCTCTCTCTCTCTCTCTCTCTCTCTCTCTCTCTCTCTCTCTCTCTCTCTCTCTCTCTCTCTCTTACGTGTATGAGGAAAGTAAAGAAAGGAAAGGCTAGGACCGAAAACAGGTGTAGGAAAGGAGGGAAGGGGGGGGGGCTACTCCTTAAGTCTGCTGTGCTTATCATTATAGATAGAAAAGAAAGGAAGGAAGAAAAAATAAAGGGAGTAGATGGTAGAATTTCAGTTCTTCTATCGTGACTCACGCACTTTAAACTCTTTTCCTCCTTTCCTTCTGAATGAATGAGAGATAACTGGAATAGGAGAAAGCTGATATTATTAGAAAGATAGATAAACAGATAAATAAGAGAGACAATGAGAGTACACATAGGAAAGGAAGAAAGAAAGGAAGGGAGGGTAAATAGTGAGAGAGGTTTGACAGGTCAGAGAAGCGACGTTGTCACATCTACATATTATAGCCACCAAGAGAGTGGAAAGGGAACTGACCTCTTTATAGAACTGACCTCTTTGTAGAACTGACCTCTTTATAGAACTGACCTCTTTGTAGAACTGACCTCTTTGTAGAACTGATCTCTTTGTAGGACTGACCTCTTTGTAGAACTGACCTCTTTGTAGAACTGACCTCTTTGTAGAACTGACCTCTTTGTAGAACTGACCTCTTTGTAGAACTGACCTCTTTGTAGAACTGACCTCTTTGTAGAACTGACCTCTTTGTAGAACTGACCTCTTTATAGAACTGACCTCGCCACCAAAGTGTTTCACAATACAGACTCGTTTGGAAGCGGTGGGTCATTTTCCTCTTCTCCAAATAGCCTGTATACTACGGTACATTATACGAGTGTAGACATTATAATGGTGTGGTTTCAAAGCAGTGTCTGGTTGCATATAGATATTTACCTTCTGTATACCAGCTCATCTCAGCCTGGGGAAAAAAAACACACACACACACACATAAATGAAAAAATGAATAACAAATGAATAAATAACGTAAATAAATATAATTAACAAGTTGAAGAATAAGTCATGGGTTACATTCTCTTGGTCTCCGTGTCTTTCCCAAGCTCATTTTACCTTAATTAAGGGACCCTGTGATGTATAGTCTGAAAAAGGGAGATAAATGAGTCCTATATGGAAGGAGCTAATTGTTTTGTGGCATGGTCAGGAGGAATAAGGAGCCTCCAATTGTCTTCATACACGATCACAGGGAACTTAATTAACCTAACCTATATACTGTATATAATCTAACCAAACCGAGCGGAGAGGTATAGTATAGTCGACAATGGTAGAGACCAAGGCCAATATATACTGGGCTTGGGCCTTGGTAGAGACGAGCGGGAATTGAACACACTGCCGGGTTCTATAGTCCTTGATGTGTACAGTCGGTAGCAACAGTCGCCTCGCCTCACTCACCACTTCTTGAATGATAACCTTTACTTATTGTACAGTACTGTATATATTACTATTAAATATATGTGTATTTCCTCGTTTTTGTACGTAATTTTTACTAGTAGGTTTTTCTGTGATTTTTATGTTTAAGTATGTATTTATTATTATCTCTTATAATTTTATGTACTATGTGCATTTGTTTAATTTTCATTTATGCCAATAATGCTTTAGTGTAATATGTAAATTTTCAGCTTATCAGCTGTTATTATTCAATAGAAAGTATATCAATAATATTTTTATATATATTGAGTACACACACACACCCATGTAAGCATAATGCATTAACACCAAAAAAATTACTTGATATTTATGACAATATATATTGAGTACACACACACACACACACACACATACACACATCTGTTGGTATGTATTATCACGAAGCTAATGTCCTGCCATCATGATAATATAATTATTGAGTTTATCAAAAATTGGCTCACCACTTAACTAAGGGGAGATTTTTGTGTTGGTGAATTGGAAGGTGTGTGATTCCTCCATACGATGTTATGAAACAGGTTCCCCATTAAGGTAACATTATAAAGGACGTGTGTTTCCTGCCATAGTAAGGAGGAATCAGTAGCCTTCCAATTCACCAACAAGAAAATCTCCCCTTAACTTGAAGGAAATTCACTATAAGGTGTCTTGAAGTGAAGAAATGTACTATATATTAATGAATGTTTGAGTCAAAGTCATGTGGAATTATAAGATGAATTTATTACTGTCTGTAGTCACCACAACGCTTCGAATGATATTAGAAGCAATTTATGACCAGCAGCGATCGATCACTACCATGGTTGATATGGATTACGTAATGTGACGTAAATTTATTACTTAGTGAGGTAGTGAAGGAAATATTATTGTTGAAAGGATGAGAAAAAAGAAAGAATGTTAAGATGAGGTACAGAAAATATTATTGCTGAGTTGAGGCAACATCGTATTCCTTAATTAATAACTTTGGTTTGCTATGTAAATAAGCTGAAACGTCTCCTTATTGGACACATTATTGATACATATGATCCAGGACTATCCAGATATCCACAAGGAAGAATGAAACTCCAATGTTGCATATTATCAATGACACGACCGTAGGAAGAAAAGAAGGAAAAAAGTAGGAAGAAAGTAAATCGAATTAAACTCAAGAAATTCCCATGTGTGTCCGTATCTGTGTGTATCATTAATGTGTTGGACAATTTTCCCAAGCCCCTATATGTCCCTGTTCATCTAGCAGTAAGTAGGTACCCGGCTGTAAAAACAAGGATAGCAACTTTATAGGCTGGGGGAAGATATGTTGATGTAACAAGACTCAATGCCTTAATGACCAACACGAGTCCATAGGCATAAAGCCCTAAAATTCTTCTTCTTCTTCTTTTATCATTAATGTGTCTATTAAAAAGGGAATGTTTCAGCTTATACTTATTACACTCTCGGACTTTCCCTCTCACCAATGAATGAATGATTCGGAAGAACTGAATCGAGCTGCATGGGATTCACACCACAGAAAAGAGGATTGACAACGCTGACTGTACCACCTAGAAGTGTCGACGATAGTACAGTCGGCGACAAAAGTCCTGTCGCCTCACTTGCTTCACCGAGGCACACGATGTTCATAGACTCGAGATTATTAAGAGTAGTTGTTAAGGGGAGAGTATACTTTTGATAGATTGGAGCACCTTGAATCCTCCAAAGTATGCCAGGAAACAGACCCAGATGAAGAAAAATAATGGTATCTTGTTGCCTGGAATAGTTTAAAGGAATCATTATCTCCAAAAATGTCAGAACTATACCCTCCCCTTAAGGTGTGTATTTCTAGAGTCCATGAACATTGCGAGTCTCGGTGAAGTAGGTGAGGCGACAGGACTTCTGCCGCCGACTGTACATACTTTATTTGTATAGACCTAAACAGAGACGGACCCAACGCTCATGGAGAGTGTGAAAGCCTGCTGATCTCATTGTTGGTTATATAATTAATTGTCATGTCTAACTTCTTATTACAATTATTTATCTTATTATCACTTGGAGTTTTCGGTAAATATTATATATGTAGTATTGTGGGTATTTATTACTGTGTTAATGAAGAGTTTAATACAGTGTTGTTAAAAGTCTACAGCAACTCATTTCTCCAAACAATTCCTTCATTTCCGTGTCAATTTGCCTCTGTGTTTCCTGGTACACTTTGGAGGAAACAAGGCACTCCAATGTAGTAAGAGTTTAAGAGTTTTGGTGTCCTTTGATAAATAAAAATGAGATATATAAATAAATAATTGAACGTAGTAATTAAATGAAATAAAAATAAAATCATGCCTTAAGGACCCTGTGATCGTGTATGATAATTATTGTAGGGTTCTGATTCCTCCTGACCATGCCACGATATAAGCTCCTTCTTTATAGGTGGTGTTTCATGGTCATTTTTGAAGGACTCGTTTATCTCCAATTTTCTGACTACATCACAGAGTCCTTTAAAAAAAAAGTCTTGCCACCCCATCCATGCCCCTCTTAACAACGACGTACCCAGTGTGTTATTATTATGCTCCTCATTATTTTAACACTCAGTTCAGACCAGAGAGGAATTTTCCGGGGGTAACGAACGGTATTGTTGTACAGTATTTAC
This sequence comes from Petrolisthes manimaculis, assembly GCA_034508575.1. Taxonomy (NCBI): domain Eukaryota; kingdom Metazoa; phylum Arthropoda; class Malacostraca; order Decapoda; family Porcellanidae; genus Petrolisthes; species Petrolisthes manimaculis. The sequence goes on along the minus strand of JAWZYT010001238.1, from coordinate 31,579 downwards.
ATATAGTTGGGGCACCTTACAGTTAACCACACAAGAAACTGGCCCATCGTCTGTGTGTGTGTGTATATGTACATTACTTTTACAGTATTAAGTCAAGATTATAATGTCCCGTGTGTGTGTGTGTGTGTGTGTGTGTGTTAGGAAGATTAGCCTACATAAAATTAATATTAAGAAGCAAGTTGTGTGTGGATTCATAGTTGTAACCACTTCGACCTCAACAACAGATACCACGAGATGATGACCAAGCAGAGGATGAACGTGACTACTTCTCCAACGACCCTGGAAGGAGGAGTGGACGAGGAGGAAGGAAGAGGAGGAGGAGGAGGAGGAGGAGGAGGGATAGAAATGGGAGGAGGAACTTACAGGGCGTGGTCCGAGGAAGATGAAATGGCACGGGAGATGGAGAATAGGAAACGCTCGACCTTCACCACCACCAACATCTCCTCCTACAATACCAACACTACGTCAGCTGGAGTTGTTGTTGTTCCTGATCCTCCTCCTCATCATCCTTCTCCTAGTGACGCAAACAGTACTACTAAAGGGAAGAAGGAAGAGGAGGATGAGGAGGAGGATGACGACCCCCTTCTAATCGGATTGGAGGAAGTTCCACCGTGGCCTCACTGCTTGCTGTTGGGCTTCCAGGTTTGTTGTCATTGTGTGTGTGTGTGGAGAGAGAGAGAGAGAGAGAGAGAGAGAGAGAGAGAGAGAGAGAGAGAGAGAGAGAGAGAGAGATCGCATACCACCATCACTACTGTACCATCAATATCACCATCCTCACCATCATTATTATTTGAAACACCTTCACCATCATCATCCTCATCATCATCATCATCAACAACAACAAAAAGTGATTATTTTAGGGACAATGCATACCAGATTATTCACCCTCTTCCCTTCCTTTCCTTCCCTCCCATCCCCTCCCTCTTCTTGTCAAATCTGCTTGCAATGTCATGGCTGAGTTACAATACAAGGCACGAAATTGTATAATTGTGTAGTCAAGGTTAGTAAAGTTATCCCACCTTTTTTCGTTCTTCATCTCCTTTCTTTTGTATGGTTCTTTCTCCTTCTTCCTTTCCTTTCCTTTTTTCCTTCCACCCTCTTTTCGTTTTCCTTCTTCCCTCCCTTCCTATATTTCTTCTTTTCCTTTCTCCCTCCCTTCCTTTTTTTCTTCCTTCCTTCCTCCCTCTTTTCGTTGTCCATCCTCCCTCCCTTCCTTCCTTCGTACCTCCCTTCCCTCCCACTCTCCATCCCTTCCCACTTTTAACAATATATCTTTTCCTTCAGTATTAACAACTTCTCAACTTCTCATTTCCCCCCCTACAACTGGCATATCTCGTCTCTCGCCCCCCCCCCCCTCTCTCTCACACACACACGTATGATTAACATTGAAACACTACACTCCCTTCCTCTCTCTCTCTCTCTCTCTCTCACTCTCTCTCTCTCTCTCTCTCTCTCTCTCACACACACACACACATAGGGCTAACATTAATAGGGCTAACACTAATATCCCTTATATTCTCTCTCTCTCTCTCTCTCTCTCTCTCTCTCTCTCTCTCTCTCTCTCCAGTATCAATTTATTTTCCACTTCTGTTCTCCCTTGACAATGTACAGTACCTCCTCCTTCAGTACCAATTTACTTACAACTCCTCCTCCTGTCGGCAGCACTTCCTCGTCTTCATCGGGGGGACCATCGCCTTCCCGCTGGCACTGGCCAGCTTCTTCTGCCTGACGGAGACGGACCCGGCGAAGGGAGCCATCATCGCCACCCTCATCTTCGTCTCAGGCATCATCACCATCGTACAGACCACCCTCGGTGTCAGGTACTGCATACACAGAGTTAGTATAGGTCGTAGAAGGTTGGTGTTGGTATATAGAGTGCTGCCTGGACGCATAGAAACACTCTCCAACCCAGTACATGCACGCGCTCGGCTAGTAAAAGGTGTGTGCATGTACCAGGTTGGAGAGTGTTTTTATGCTGCCCGGACTGAATATGTCAAGGTGTTGAATCTTTTAGGTTGTCAGTAGTCAAAGGAGAGAGAGAGAGAAGTCAACAATGTTGGTCTAATATCCTGTCTTGTTTCGAAGGTTTGTATCAGACTCAGCATCTGCAGAGTATGTGTACAGCCGGCCGCCACATGTAGCTGCCAAGTCATGAAATAACATATGGTAATATAAGCTTCACAGGCTCGTAAACTGAAAAAAACGGGAATGTTTATTAATTTGCGCCCTGGATATTGTATTTTTTTAACCACTAATTCATCTCTCTCTCTCTCTCTCTCTCTCTCTCTCTCTCTCTCTCTCTCTCTCTCTCTCTCTCTCTCTCTCTCTCTCTCTCTCTCTCTCTCTCTCTCTCTCCTCTCTCTCTCTCTCTCTCTCTCTCTCTCTCTCTCCAATCCTCCTTCCTTCCCTCACCATGCCGTTCTTTAGCCCCATAACTCTCTCCTCCAGACTGCCAATCATCCAGGGGTGTAACTTTGCGTACATAGTCCACACCATCACCATCCTCACCACCTCCTTCCCCACCTGTGACACACTCAACCTGGCCAACATGACGGCTGGGGAGCGCACGGAGGAGTGGCAGGTCAGGATGAGGGAAATCCAGGGCGCCATTGCTGTCTCAGCCGTATTTCAAGTCATCGTGGATTTACAGGTCAGTAGTATATAGGGTGTGGGATTTACGAGTTGATATGTCATGTGATTTACAAGTTAGTAGGTCATGGATTTTACAGGTCAGTGTTTCTTTTCATGTCTTTTCAGGTCTGGTAGGCATGTTAATGGTATGGGTGACACCATTGACCATTGTACCAACCATTACCATGCTTGGACTCTCACTCTTCAGCCTCAGTACTGTACAGGCTGCTTCCTACTGGCCAATTGCTATAGTGTAAGTACTGTACTGGATGCTACTCTATCCCGATACTCTTGCATTGTTTCATTAAGAGTTTGTACAACAACCATCATAAATAATACACTACCAGAGAAAATTGGGTTGTTGTTTTTTCAGATAATCTTTGCCCACAGACATTTTCTTCAGATTTAGTAGCTATTCAAGATTTCTTACATGTAGGCTGGACATAATTCCAGAGTTGGGCACAATATGCTTACTGCAATTTCCTGCAATTCCTGCAGTCTTACAGTTTTATCCTCACATGGATGGTTCAAGAGGAATTAGTTCGTTGGCCTGAACAGGAGTACAGGTCGTACAGAGAATATTTTTTTCTACAATTTGATTCGCATTATCTCCACTGTTATAATTCTCTTCCAGACAACTACTACTCCTGGTGGTAGTGTCCCAGTACCTGAAGAATGTTGGCATGCCTTTACTCTCCTACAACTCCGACAAGGGGATACACATCAGTTGGTATCCGCTCTTTACATATTTTCCCGTGAGTACTATGTGTGTGTGAGAGTAATGAGGCGATGGGGCAGAGAGTGATGATTATAAGAATATCGTATATGTTTGTAGTAATCTAATGTTTGGTAAAAGTATTCATAGCTGCTTATGGTGGTAATGCTTACATATACAGTATTTGTCTGTGTGTGTACACTTGTGATACATAATAATTTCTAACCAGAGTGTGAGGAGCAGAAAGCTTCGAATCGCCTACTATTATTCATTTCCCCACCCAGTACACCTATAGAGGCTGAGTGTTCGAATGGAGGGTATGTGTGGTGCCTACCATTCGTCTCTGGTCAGAGATTACGTATCACGAATGTACAGTACTCACCTAGTTATGTGCTTAGCCTGACTTATCTTACATAATTTATTCATATAGGGTATCTCCATATCTACAGTACACCTATCCAGATTCCCGTTAAACAAATGAACACTCCATGCCTCCCTTACCTCCCTGTCTTGTCTATTCCAGTGACGGTCCAGTCACACGTTTAAGGAAAACTGAGCGTGTGATTGTTTCTGTTTTTATTACCCCTCTACTCGCAGCTGTTATGTGGTGATAGTGTTTACATGGACAGCGTATGTGTGTTGTTGTTGTTGTTCTCCCGGGGCAGAATACCCTCTTGCCCCACAGACCCCCAATACTCTCTGGTCGCAGTGAAAAAAACAAATTTAAATAAAGGAGTGGCTGGCCCTATTTGCCTGGGCTACCGAAGCACATCCCAGGGAGATGTGACCAGAGCTTACTGGACCAGGGAGTCTGGGGGTCTCCGACCACCAGGGAGATTGGGGAGAATGTCTTTGATCCCAAGTCCACGTTACCATAAGAGCTACAAGTGGGGCCGCATCATTCATGAGATCAGTCCTGAAAGGACCATAAAGGGGCAGGGAGTTTAGTGAGAGAGAAAAAAAGAGCTTCCGGTTGCAATACACCTCACATGGATAGATCTCTTCCAATCCACTACAAAGTGACCAGATCCTACAAAAGTCTTTATTCTAGCCTTGTTGAGGATGGGTAGTATTCACAAAGAATAAAGTCAGCCCCCATGGGCAATATGTGTTCTTATTCCCCCTCGACACACAGCCGTTATGTGGTGACAGTGATTATATGGGCAGTGTGTGTGTGTGTTCTTATTCCCCCTCAACACACAGCTGATAAGTGGTGACAGTGTTTACATATACATTGTATGTGTGTTTATATATATGTGTTCTTATTCCCCCTCGACACACAGCTGTTAGTGGTGACGTTGTTTACATGGATACTGTGTTTAGTGTTGACTGCTGCTGATCTTCTTCCTGAGGGGAATGCTGCCAGGACTGACATTTCCAATGGACTCATCGCAGACTCACCCTGGTTCATAATTCCATACCCAGGTCAGTACAGTTCGGTGTAGGTTAGTTGGGAGTCTGGGCAGGTTGGGAGTACAGCACATTATGCTAATAAATTCTCAAGAAAATCTCGAGTACAATATTGATGAAATAGATTGGTATTCATTACGTTACTAAATGCAGTATTACAATTAACTATGGGTATTTCTTTTGCATATATTATCAATGAACATGTTTATTAATTAGTAGATATAATAAAGGTTACAAATGGTTACTCTACTTCTAAAGAATACCGGTACTGAATTAGATTTGGAAGATTACTGTAGTCCAGGTTAAATTAAGTATGATTTGTTGCCTTGTCTGTCCTTCTCACTAGAGACCCTATATAGAACTCTACTTCTCACTACAGGAAGCCATTGTTATTGTGCTAACATATCTAGCACCTGTCATTAAACACAGGCTCAGTGAATCACTTAGCCTTTATGGTAATGCATAACAGAAGACTGAGAAAACATGTGGTGGTCTGCAATGAGAGACGAGTGTTCAATGAAGCAGTGCATGCCAGTATTTACTTACAGTATATTATGGACCCTGTGATCGTGTATGAAAATTGGAGGCATTCTGAATTCTCCTGACCATGCATGCCACGAAACAAGCTCCTTCCAAATAGGTGTGTTTTTCGTGGCAATATTTCAAGGACTAGCTAACCTCCAATTTTCTGATTACATACCAATTGTACACTAAACCTACTTGAAACCTGCAAATGATGTACCATAAAAGATCATTAACAAGCCCTTCCATGAAATAAACAATGAATCAATGTTTTTACTTAACAGGACAGTGGGGCATGCCAACAGTTAGCCTGGGGTCCGTGATGGGAATGATAGCTAGTGTGATAGCGTCTATCATTGAGAGCATCGGTGACTACGACGCCTGCGCCAAGCTGTGCCGTGAGTGTTTGATTTTGACGGGTTCCATCCAACCACGGCCAAGATAGACCTAGACCATGCCTCCTCCAACACACCCACACGCTCAGCTAGACCTGCCGTGTAGCCGTGTGTTTCCAGGGCCTGATTTAGGAGTGGGCAAAGTAGGCAACTCCCCACGGGCTTCCATAGTCAGGAGACTTCCAGATTATGAGGCAAACTCCTAGTCTCCAGTCACTCTCCACATAGATATTACAATTGTATAATATTAAGTTCTCCTCTTTATTCAATTACCGGTATATACAGATTTATTGAATATTTATTAAGCATATTATTAAGCAAATTGAGCAAAAAAATTATATGTATATAAATAACATTAATATTACCCCCTCAGGGAACTAAAGCAAGTAAAAAGTTACCCAACGAAATTTTCAACAACATCTGGTTTTATGTTGATTTTTTGCTTTATTATTGATTGAGCCACTGAAAATAATTCCCCTTATTTTATTAACACATATTTAGGTGTGTGTGTGTTATGAAAACTTTTGAATTAAATATACTGTACAGTATATCTATGACTTCGCAAGTCCCTAATATTCACAATTTAGCTTTTTACATGGTTCAAAATGTTCCTCAAAGGTGCTACCACTTCAACATTTTCTCGGGGGTTACAGCCCCCCCCCCCCGAACCCCTAGCTGATCAGGCTCTCTTTGTTCGCTACCCCACCCATTTGCTAAAAATTATAACGATTGGAGCCTCCACATACAAAGGTACAATTGCCTCCAGAAATGTCGAGACACTACCTGCTAGAGTCTAGCAGGTAGTGTCTCGACATTTTTGAAGGCAACTGTACCATCCAAACTGCCCATAAACAGGAGTAATATATCCGGCACAGTCTTTATATAGCCTGGTGGTGTGTTTGTACAGGTGTGGGTTCACCTCCATACCATGCAGTGAATCGGGGTATAGGAGTGGAGGGGCTGGGCTGTGTACTGGCTGGAATCTTTGGCACCAGTTCGGGGACAGCCTCTTACACTTCCAACATCGCTCTCATCAGTATCACCAAGGTAAGCAACTCCTATATACAAATACTGTACTTTTCTTGTCTTTGATTGCATTACATTGACAAAGAAAGTCAAGAAACTCTTACGAGGTATCCAGAATGTTATTTTTGCTAGGTAAAAAAAAAAAAACGAGACTTACTAGAGAGTTGATTTGGTACAGGTGGGGTGTCGTCGTATGGTGCTGTGGAGTGGTGGGATCATGCTGGTTGTGGGTGTCCTCGCTAAGCTGTGTGCAGTGTTCGCCACCATCCCAGAACCTGTACTGGGGGCCAACCTCATGTTTTTGTTTGCACTCATCACCGGCATTGGACTCTCCACGCTCAGGTTGGTCTCCTCTCTAGTGTTCTCTTGTTGTCATTTTCTTCAATTGATTATTATCATGTTCAACGTTATCTTATTATATTCTTGTTGTCATTTTCTTCAATTTATTATTATCATGTTCAACGTTATCTTATTATATTTTTGTTGTCATTTTTCTTGTATGATTATTATTGTGGTTTACCATTATCTATTATTTTATGTTACCAGTATTGTCATGTCATTTTTTCTTGCTCAGACATTATTTTGATTTACATGAATCCTGTTATTTTCTGGTATTACCCTGTCATTATTTTCCTTGTGTGATCATTATTGTGGTGTATTGATCATTTTATGTTATTGTCTTGTTCTGTATCATGGTGTTGATCTTTACTCTCAGGACCATCAATCTCAACTCATCCAGAAACCAATTTGTCCTCGGCTTCTCTATCTTCATGGGACTTGCTGTGCCAGATGTAAGTGCTATAGATTTGAACTACATCCTGTATATACACTCGGATACCATAGTCTCTAGCCCACCTGAGTCGAAGCTCGAGAAATGAAGCAGGCGGTTTCTGGACGACAGCCAACCCAAAGCTTCCATTGGTTCGAGACGTGTGTTCATGGTCGCCTAGCAAGCGGGAGATCCCGGGTTCGATTCTCAAGTCAGTGGAATTGTTGTACAATCTTCCCAGTCCCCTATGTCCCTGTTCACCTAGCAGTACATAGACACCCGGCTGTAAGAGCAAGGATTGCAACCTTTCTGGCTGGGGGAAGATATATTGATGTAACAAGACTGATTGCCATAATGACCAACATGAGTCGAAAGGCATAAAGCCCAAAATCTTCTTCTTGATGTATGTAGCCTCATGATGGTTAGGGTGGCCTGTTCTCCAGAAATCGTCTACTTCATATCTCAGGCTTTGACTCCTGTGGACTAGAGATTATGGTATCTAAGTGTACCTACAGTAGAGTGAGTAGACCCTTGATATAATGGTAATATATTTGGTACCCACCACTTCATATGACACTGAGTCCCTCACTGGAGATCAACATGTGTTAAATGACTAGTGATGAATAATGACAGTATAATATCGAGGGCCTACTGTATACACACATACACATGCATACGTTGGCCTGCACCACCTAACTAAAATCTCAGAGTAGTTGGGAGTGAGGTAACTGTTTGTGATGGAACAGTACTCAGTGACTTTTTTCATGCATAGTTCTATGATATGGCTCTCCAGTGAGGGAGTAAGACTTCAACATGATTGTATCATTTTCAGATTAAAATTTCTTATGAAGGTGTGTCTGACTTGACATTTGTTGTTTAGTTGCACAAGCATATTTAGCAACCAAATCTGCACTTTGCATATTTTGTGTGTGTTCCTGTACATTTCACATCAATCTGAGCCACCTAATTTTGTTACAGTGGTTGACTCGTCACCCGGGTGTCATCCAGACTGGTTCTGCCACGATAGACCAAGGCATAATGGCGCTCCTGCAGACTAATATGTTCGTGAGTGGATTCCTAGGCTTCTTACTCGACAATACTCTCTCAGGTCTCGTACTTTAGTTACGTTCTTATGGAATTGTTTATATATTTATTAATAGCATCATTAACGTGTTCTTTGGCAACAAAATTATAGTATTTTTTAAGTGTAAATACTGTAACGCCTTGCCTTTCAAAGTGAGGGAATGGGGAAGGCAGAGTTATACCACTGCTATCTAAGAACCATACAGTGAACCATAACACGTGATTTGTGTGACTGATTGTGTGTACTGTAATGATAAAGATATTTCCAGGACAGAGAAGTATAAACTGTGTGTGTGAGTGTGTGTTGGTGTATTTATATATTGCTTGTGGATGTATATGTCTCCAAGGACCTGTGCTGTGTACTGTAATGTCAACAACAATTCTTCTTCTCACAGGGACACTGGAAGAGCGAGGTCTGATGCACTGGAATTACTTCTTACAAGCTCACCAAACCAAGTGTGTCAGTAGCACCACCAAAGAATCACCAGAGGACATATGCTACAACCTTCCCTTTGGCATGGATGCTATCAAGAGGTTGGGGTTTAAAATTCATCTGTCTATTTAATTATTAAACAAAAATTATCTCCATCTATTTTTTTATATATTTGTATATATTTGTCATGCACTTTCCCTTAAATATAATTTCATTTCCCAAAAAGGACAAAAAATTATATGAGGAAGCTAGTATATTTTTGCCATGATAAAAAAATGGAACATACAGAGTGTCTCTTCTTGGACTGATTGTACTTATACTGTGACATATATATACAGTACTGTTATATTTTCTGGTGCTAGTCCAAGTATTCATTAGTATCTAATTAGTATCTGTACTTCGCTCTGACAAGATTTATCAACTTGTGTTCCGTGTTTAAGGGGTGCGGGGCAGGCTTGGGGGGGGGGGGGAGGGGTGCGGGAATTGGGGGACAGGCTTGGGGTGGGTAGAAAGCCTGTAACCTATTCCCGCACCCCCCTAACCCCCCCAACCTGTCCCCCTACTCCTGCACTCCCGACCCACCCAAAACATCCCGCACCCCCCTAAGCCTGTCCCCCTATTCCCACACACCCTTAAAGATTATAATTACAGTACCACAGTTGTATATGTATTGTTTTTTTTACAGGTGGAGGTGGACCAAGTATATGCCCTTCCTTCCAACATATCAAGGGTTAAGAAGGACCAGAAAGGTGGCAGATGTAACCACCATCAACAAAATGGAGGCCAAACTCTAAACAAACACCTTAACATATTGACGCCACACCAACCTCATGCCACCAACTCACTAAAAATCTCATTTCACTTTCTGGTTGTACAGAAAAACTTTAGTGGCGCATGTACTTACATAACTCATTGTTACTCTTCCGACCGTTCGACATCTCTTGATACTGGTACTGTGTAAAATTAGCTCCTCCAATTCACTTTGTGTAACACTTAAGACCCTGAATTGATTTTGTGAGTTTCTTTTCTTTTCATATTGATTACGTTTCCGACGTCCGCTGGTTCAGGTCAGTGTCTGAATTTCTTCTGAACCACCTGCAGCGTCAAGACTGTAGCAGAAATATCTTGAGAGAACGGTATAATAAAAAATATAGTATTAATTTGTTATTTTGGTAATCCTTCAGTTGGCTGTTAGTTGAGGTTCTAAGTTACCGTCTACGATAAGAGATTGGTCATATCTTTGCTGTGCAGTAGTTAGTAATTTTTAGCTCCGGCCTAAGTCTTATCGTAATTATTCTTGTTCTTCTTGGGGCGACCACTTCTTAAAAGTGGTTCAACTGACTCACTCACTGACTCACTCACTCACTCTCTTTCACCCATCCATTTTATTTTACCGACATTGAATCATTTATCCGAGGGGTTCACCCTCAATAAAAAGGGTTCATTTTCAAAATTTCAATATAATCATATGAATACGAAAATCCAGATAAAACATAAGTAATATTTTTGAGACCTTTACATATGAATATTTTATTATTTCACTTGAATCATTAAGAGCCGGAGCTTTTGAAGGGTTTTCCTTCATGTTCTTGTTTTAATACTAATAATAATAATTTAATAATGTAATACTATTGCGTGATCATTATTGAAAATAATATAGTGCACTATTTGGCAATTCACATTTTGAAAGAAATATCCTTTAAAATGACACCTTTTGTTTATTTAGTAAGAATAATTATGATTTAGGGCAATATTTTATAGTGTACTATATAGCAGCGATACCCGACGTTGTCCTGGTGAAGATCCTACATGTGGTTTTCTCAATACATATCCTCTAATTATTTTTATGTGAACTTATTAGGAGAGTAGGAGGAGTCTGATAACACTTTTGTCTGGTACCCTACTGAACAGAGAACATGAGAAACTCACTATGGAGATCCGTGAAGGAGGAAGAAAAGAGGTGAGAAATCCTGCTGTCAGGCGGTAAGATACTGTTGGTGACGACCAGCCTGAGAGAATGCATTTATACTGGTGGAACTATTATAATAAAAAAATAAAAGGTTTTCCCATCCAAGGATATGCTTTCTCGCATGACAAGGAAAGATATGTATAGTAATGTGTCAGATGATGATCATGATGAATAAAAGGATTCTTTGTGGGATTTAATCAAGTTGAGTCCACTGCAAAAGCTTTATAGCCTACCCTGCCAATACCAGAGGGATATTTAATGTATCTGTAAAGTGTATACGAGTATATATATATATATTGAGGAGTACGATAATTTAGGTATAAAATTGATAATTTCGTGTCTACTGTACGATAATTCTCTGCTGCGACTCTGGCAACCTCCTGAGGCTCCTGATTGTTTACATTCAAGTGACATATCATGGCGCCGACGGCTCGTAGTCGAGGTACCGCTCACACAAGAAAAGAACTACATAAAGAAATCCTCAAACGGCAGAATCATACCAAGGAAAAGTACGAGTTGGGATATATTTCTGCGCCCCTGGCACTTATTATTGTTTGTATTATTGTCTTTTTACGTCTGAACTGTTTTAAAAAATATATTATCTGCAATAGGTACCGGTAATCGCTTCATGACACAAACCAATATCTCATATGGAGTTAGAGGAAGAATGCAGGGTAAATTTTCCGATGTACACATGAGTGAGATTTTCAGAAAAAATCATGGTATATCTGCATAAAAGGTCTACGTGGCAAACATTTACAATTTGTGTATATTTCACAAGGGGACAATGTAATATGTTCATGTGTTCAATTTAAGAGTAGGTTGCACTTATTTTTGGTATAATAGCATATCGAAAATTTCAGCTGTCCAGAGCCTAAGTTCAGTGTTTTCCTGCCATTGTAAACATTGGTCAGTCCCAGTAGTCTGACCAGGTTAGGTCCCGGTAGTCTGCCTATGTTAGGTCCCGGTAGTCTGCCCAGGTTAGGTCCCGGTAGTCTGACCATGTTAGGTCCTGGTAGTCTGACCATGTTAGGTCCTGGTAGTCTGCCTTGGTCCTGGTTTGGTTAGGTCAGGTCAGGTCAAGTAAGGGTAAAAAAAAGTTATCTCCTCTAAATATTATGGGCAACAATCAATAGAACAAGTAAAAATATGCGTGAAAGTGTATAAAATGTGGGAACAATCCAGGTAATGACCAGGTTAGGTCCCGGTAGTCTGCCTATGTTAGGTCCCGGTAGTCTGCCCAGGTTAGGTCCCGGTAGTCTGACCATGTTAGGTCCTGGTAGTCTGACCATGTTAGGTCCTGGTAGTCTGCCTTGGTCCTGGTTTGGTTAGGTCAGGTCAGGTCAAGTAAGGGTAAAAAAAAGTTATCTCCTCTAAATATTATGGGCAACAATCAATAGAACAAGTAAAAATATGCGTGAAAGTGTATAAAATGTGGGAACAATCCAGGTGGACATTTTATGCAGAATTACCATTTTGGCCATACCCCATCAACCAAACAGTCATAGGGGAGAGCCTGGGAATCCGGGTTTTTGGGTGGGGGAAAGTATATCGAGTGATTTAGGAAGTGAGTAACTAAAGAAATTTGAAAACCCGAGCCAACTTTTAGCAAAAGTTGCTCAGATATTCCAAATTGAAAAACCAAGCCAGCCTGCTCGAATTTTCCAATGTTTGGCTAGCATAACTAGTATTAGATTTTTTTAGAATTAGGCAGACCTGACCTGACCTAATCTAACCTAATTTGGACTGTGGCAGACTACCGGCACGTAACCATACCAGACTACCGGAACCTAACCTTAACAGACTACCGGCACCTAACCTTAGCAGACTACCGGGAGTTGCGCAAGGTAAGACCTATATGAATCTTATGGAATTGGACAACCCAAGCCAACTTCTGCCAAAATCTGGGTGATGGGGTATGGCCAAAACAGGATATTTGGAGAATAAATGAATTTTAAAATTGAATGAATCAGTCACTGACACTGCTTACGGCATTTGGATTTCACTTAGTAATAAGTATGGCCACAAACCCAGCGATGTTGTTCTTGTTTACTGTATACCAACACGGCCTGGCACTTTGCCACAATTTATCGACTGGGAAGAACTCCGACACGTCTCGGAAATTAAATACTGGCTGCGTTGTCCTTGTAACACTCCTTTACAACTTCACTACGAGTAGGTGAACAACTGCCACAAAGTGACTCCATCGCAGAACTGAACTGAAGAAAATAATTGATTGGCTAATGTGGAAATGTTGTCAGTAAGTGATTGGCCAGCAGTTGTAATACGTCTAATTGAAGTCACAAAATAGATGAGGGAATTTCCACCAGAGGTCCTAATCTCCCATTTCCCATGAAGACCAGCAGATGGCACATACATCAAAAATATTGGTGGCAAGTGGATTGAGAAATATAAGAAATATGTCTGACGAGAAGTCGCTTGATCATCATGAAAAAGGGAGGGCGGGGACAATATTTTCTGTTTGTATAAGTTGTGCAAGGTAAGATCTATATCAAACTTACAGAAATTTGACCGTAAGAACGAATATCACAGTGTAAATTAGATATCTCACACGTGTAACTTGGAAATATTTACAAATTCAGAAGTTGTTAGGCTATTTTTAAGGATTAACTGTTTACATTTTACTGCAGGGTTGTGAAGGAAGGTGTGAGCGGGGGTGGAGGAAAGGGTGTGGTGGGTGTGGTGGATGCATGGACTCCAGGCCCCTACACTGCCCTCAAGGCCCTGCTCTCAGCCCGCCTCTGTGCTGCCATCTGGGGTCTCATCAATGACTGTGATGAAACTTACAATTACTGGGAACCAGTGAGTCACACAACTGGGTTTGAAATTTAACGGGAGCAGGAGTTATGTAATTGGTTGGTGATTTATTTTTGTGTTGTGCTATAAACTCATTATGCAGTATACATTTCACTCTTTCACCAGCAACACATGACCCTACCTAATAAGTCAGTTAATCAGTCACTCGTTCAATCCATCAATCCATCCAATCAATTTCCTCAGACACACTACCTGCTGTATGGGAAAGGGTTCCAGACATGGGAGTATTCCCCTCAGTATGCCCTGCGCTCCTACACGTACCTCCTCCTCCATGCAGTTCCTGGATGGCTCTACTCCACTCTCCTTCAGTCCAACCGCATCCTTGTTTTCTTCTTCATTCGGTGCATGCTGGCGCTTGGCTGTTCCGGCTGTGAACTCTACTTTTATAGGTACTGTACTGTATTGTAAGCTGGAGAGGGTTGCCAAAAGCCCTGGAAAACTAAAGTTTCTCCAGTATAAGAGATGAAATAAAGTGCAACTGTCTGGAGTAGATGCAATGGAAATGAGCTACTTGGGAGGAGCTTCTGGTTTGACAAGGTAGGATGGGGAAAGCAAAGAGGGAATGTAATAGAGATATGGTTTGGGTGTGACTGCAATAATTGGCATCAAGTGTGAGGAGGAGTGTGCTGATATGAATGTGTATACAAAGATTGCTATTTAGAGGAGTTTGTGTTGGTATGGGTGTGTATATTGAAATTGTTCTGTAATTCCAAAATGCTAAGAGGATGTATGTTGACAGGGGTGTGTGTAAGGAGTTTGGCAGCAACATTGGTCTGGTGACGCTGGGTGTGCTGGTGTTTGCTGCTGGGATGTTCACTGCCTCCACTGCTTTCCTTCCTTCCAGTTTTGCCATGTAAGTATAGCCTGGTGTGACTTTGGGCTGTGTGTAAACCAGGGTTGTGAAGTCAGAGTCATCAGTTATTGGGTGGAGTATAAATAAATGATTTCTTATTGATTTATTAGCTTATGTAGTTTGTGTTGGTATATCATGAGTTAATGCTACATTTTTTAACCAGGCAAAAATGTCCCAATTCTCTTCTAAGTATTATGACCTTAGATACATGTTTCATATGCAGTCCAGCATTTGTAGTTGCATATAAATCCCTAGTACAGTAGTAGGCCTATACATTTTTAAGGTAATTTGACATGGAGTGCATTATATGAAATATAAAATTGAAAATTAAATGAGGTAGTCAACACATATTTGCCTGATAAAATATATGGAATATACTATAATTTAAATATTGATAATGTGTAATTGTTTGGTGGTGCAGGTACATGACGCTGCTGTCGATAGGAGCATGGTACCACCAGGCCCCACAGCTGGCCATCTTCACCACCGCTATCTCGACCTTCCTTGGTTGGCCCTTCGCTGCTGCTCTTGGGTAGGCCATATCTTTTTTCGGGGGGATATTTGTAACAGTAATATGGGCAATACTTTAGTAAAGCTGTATATGCTGTTTGTCCTTATACAGAGTCTTTCAGAATTGCAGGTGTATTTATTTGCGCCCATTTGTTGTACAGTACTGTCATTTGTAATTTGTAATTCGGTTTCTCCCTTGCAGAATCCCCATTGCGTATGACATATTGTTCCGTAAGAAGCAAGTGATGATGTTTACTAAGTGGTGCATTATCTCGGCTCTGACAATCCTGGTGAGTGAGTGGTTGAACCTGTACACACCTACTCCTCTGGCTTGTACAGTACTTGTGAAAATTCTTGATGCTAGAATATCATGTTTGTGCTTGCAGACATGGAAAGTTTACACAATTATGGCAAACTTCCTTAATTGCATTTATGTTTCAATACCGTAATTAGGTTATCATAGCATGCCATATGTAATAATAATAATTGGATGATAAAACATACACTGTACATAAATAATCAAGTTTCTGACCCCTGGTGACCAGTTCTTTTTGCTTCAGGTGCCGATGGTGCAGATTGACTCACAGTACTTTGGGCGGCTAGTGGTGGCGCCCCTCAATATCGTCCTCTATAACATCTTTTCCTCTCACGGCCCCAACATCTACGGCACCGAACCCTGGACCTTCTATATCATTAATGGCTTCCTTAACTTCAACATCATGTTCTTGGCTGCTCTTGTTGCACTTCCCTTCCATGTATGTGCTGCTTTATCTTTACTAATTCAGTAGACTCTTCATATTACAGAAACTTGTTTAACATTTGTCATTTAACATAACTACAGCAGGTCAGTCAGTCAGTAAACTAATCTACATGCACAAGAATTTATAATAGTTTCCTGTATATGATGACACAGATATTGGTGACTCAAGTACTACAAGTTATACCCAAGAGGAGCACCATCCAGCATCTCCCACTGTGGCTGAGTTTGTCCCCTCTCTACCTGTGGCTGACCGTGTTCCTGCTGCAGCCACACAAGGAAGAGCGCTTCCTCTTTCCGATCTACCCTCTCATCTGCCTCACTGCTGCTGTTGCCACAGGTACTGCTGTCCCAATCCATAACTTCTCTTCCATCCAGCCCAAGTTTTTTTGGAGATGCCTGGACACTGGTTGAAAGATGCATCAGTTTTAATGAGGAAAGATGGATGAAGGATTTGTTAGTAATTTATTTATACCTATCATGAGGTTGAGGGACTAGAAAAAGATACGAATCCATTGGCTTTACACTTTTAGTATTACTTTTCTCTTTTGGGTTTGACTTGGAATACAGTGTTGTCATTACATTGACAGACACAATGCAGCAAGTGTGGTGGTGGGCGTGGGGTGGTCGACAGCAACACTACATCAGCCACACTACCTGGCTCTCACTCTCCCTCCTTGCTCTCTCAGCAACCATGAGCATGTCTCGCATTGTTGGACAGTACCGAGGTATGGAACCCTTCTTATTAGTTGCACACTGTATGAATAGGATGCTTGGCTGTAAGTCACTTAGAATGAATGTAAAGAGGAAGTTGTACGAAAGGATAGCAGTGCCTACTGCACTGTATGGAGTGGAAACATGGAATATGAGAGAAAGTGAGAAGAGAAGGTTGAATGTAGTAGAGATGAGATGTCTGAGAATTAGAATGGACAGAGTCAGGAATGAGGAAGTAAGGAGAAGGACAGGTAGGCTATCGTGAGAGAGTTAGCAGGCCGTGCAGAGCAGAGTGTCTTAAGATGGTTTGGACATATGGAGAGAATGGAGGAGAATAGAATGGTAAAGAGGAGAGGGGGCTCAGATATGAGAGGTGTAAAGAGGAGAGGAAGGCCACATGCCAAGAAAAAATTTGTTTTAGTAGCTCCATGATGAATAGTGTTGATATCAGCACTTGACATCACTGCTGAGTACACTATTTACCTCTCTATCTCTTCTATTCCACAGCCTTCCATGCCCCTATTGAGACATTCATGGAGCTGAACCGACTGGCATCAGAGGGCCACTACCCCTCGGATCGACCTATCACACTCTGCCTTGGCCGGGAGTGGCACCGCTTCCCATCATCATTCTTCCTCCCCGGCCTTAAGTAAGTTGTGCATTATTTTCAGTCCTGGCAAAAATACACAGATTTCTATCTAAGTATTATAATCTAATACATGATTTGCAAATATTTCAGTGTCTATAAATTTCAGATTAGTACATAGTTGTGAAATATTTTTATGTAATTTGTATTGGATTGCATTACATTTGCCAAAAAAGTAAAGAAATTAAATCTGGCAGCCAGTACACTTCCACCAGAAAAAAAAACATAATAATTATGAATACTGTAATTTAATTTGTCTTGTGTCCTATTCTTATTCTGAGGGCACTGTAGGAGAGCCCGGTTCAGGCCTCAGGAGCTCGGGGCTGTTCGGCCAGCCAGCTTGAGGAACTTAAACAACAACAACTAGTAATCTACCATTATATAAATAATATTGTTTTCTGATGTCCTCTTATTGTCCATTCATTACTGGAAGTTGGGATGTGCAATTCATTGAGAGTGAGTTCCGAGGTCAGCTTCCCCAACCATACTCTCAGGAGCCCAACGCCACCTCCACCATCCCTGACCACATGAATGATGCCAACCTGGAAGAGACCACCAGATATGTGAGTTTTTTCTATACAGTTTACCTTAAGAGGGTAATATTTTGTGAGATTAGAGATAGGGCTGCTGATTCCTCCCCACTATGTCAGGAAATAGTAAACCCATTGCTAGGACACAGGAAAATATATTTCTTTTCTCCCTCATGTTCAAGTACGTATTTTTAAACCCATTTCTCCCTTTTTACGTGCTCTGATAAACTTAAACCCATTTCCCACCTTCTCTTGTATTCAGGTGAAATTAAACCCATTTCCCTCCTCTCTCATCCTTTGCCCTTCTGTATGTTGTGCAGGTAAACGTATCTTTGTGCCACCTTCTGGTGGACATGGACCGTGAGGAGGAGACGCCCCGGGAGCCTCGATATGCTGCCCGCACTACTGACTGGACCACCATACATTCCCTCCCCTTCATGGATGGTGACAGGTACCACAACTATTATTAGTTGAATTTTACACAAATGATACAAAACTAAACATCAATGTTGAACCAGTTATTCCTGTTTATTGAAGGTTTACTGTTGCATGAAATTCTGATAGGAGTAATATTAATCAGCACAAATACTGCTGTATTGTACTACTGACAGGCAGCTAAGGTCATGTCTCTTTTCTGATATTAGTAAGATATTTTTTGTATGGGGAAATTAGATTGCTTTTTTCTCTCTCTCTTTGTATATAATAATTTATAATAAAGAAAACTGTAAAGTCGGCCTACATCAACTACTGTGTGGGTGCACTCAGAGATATTCATTGCCACTTTCTTTGTATTGAAGTGTGCTTAAATAATCATAATTTAAAACACGTAGAATATCTCCACTTACTGTATAAACTGTAATTTATATATATCACCATTCCCTTCCATTGCAGATCTCAGCGGTTACTACGTGCATTCTACATACCATTCCTGACAGAGCAGTACTCCACCTACCTCAACTATACACTCCTAGAGGCTACTCGGTGGAGAACCAAAACCAGGACCACAGGTCACTAGCTCTCAGTCTTGTGTTAAATAGGTTTGGGTAAGTTATAGTATCTTTTGTAAAATAATTATGCATTTTAAATGTGAATATTGTTACGCAACGGATATGAGAATAATGAAGATGCGAGAGACAATTATTACTAAGGATTAATAAAGGCAAGTTCCTTTTAGTGCAGTACTGTAATTGAAAGTTTAATGAAATAAGTCTCTGGTTCTTTCCTCAGGCTTTACATTGTATATAAACATTTATAGGTCACCTGGAAAGATAATCTGGAATATTACATAGTTCACCTGGAATATTCTGTAACACCTCCCCCCTTAAAGAACGAAATTTCCTGTGAGAAATTTCGGCCCTTTTACAACCTCGAAATGAAATCAGCAATTACATTACATTACATTACCCTTTATATGTCTTATATCTAAGGGATATTCCTGTAGAAGTAAGCTTCACCTCGTTAGTCTTTGATATTTGTCTCTAAACTTACTAAGATATCTCAGGGGATTAAGATCAGAATGGATGACAATAGGGCCATTATTAGAACAAAAGTAGAATGAAAAATGTTACAGTCCTAAAATTAAAGCTAAGAGTTCCATTTCAATGGTGGAGTAGTTCTTTTGGGGTGAAGAAAACTTCTTACTATAATAAGATACCGGATGTTCCACACCAAACTCATTTTCTTGTAGCAAAACTGCAACGGCCCCTGTGTCACAAACATCAACTGCCATTTTGAAAGGTAAATCAAAATTAGGTGCAACAAGCACTGGCTGACTAAGTTAAATGGAGCGTAGTTTGCTAAAAAGATGATTCATACTCCTCACTCCAAACAAATTTTACATCTTTTCTCAACAAATCAATCAACACTGAAAAATTAACAACAAATTGTCGGTAATAACTGACCATTCCCAGGAACCTTTGTACTTTTTTCTTTGTAGTGGGCCTGGGAAGATCCCTAATCACTCTCACTTTAGCCAGTGGAGGTACAAGTTGACCATTACCAATGATAAAACCATGATACTTGACCTGAGACTTACCAAACTCGCATTTTGAGAGATTTGGTACTAAGTTGGCTTCAGTCTAGAAATCCTCTTACTTGTTTTAAATGACCCTCCCAAGTGTCACTAAATATTAGGACATCATCCAGATACACAACACAGCCCTCTAATCCCTCAGTAATTTCATTCATGAGTTTCTGAAAGGTGGCAGGTGCATTTTTCATACCAAAAGGCATAACCTTACACCTATATGTTCTGCCTAATGTTACAAAACACGACACTTCACGGGCACGTTCTGTCAGTGGTACTTGCCAATATCCTTTTAATTGATCAAACTGAGTGATGTACTTGGCCTCCCCAATCTTGTCTAGAAAAATCTTCCATATGAGGAATTGGGTAAGCATCTGTCCTTGTGACCTGATTCAGCTTACGATAATCAAGACAGGCATTGAGATCCATCGTGTTTAGGCACTAACGTAACGGGTGAACTCCACTTGCTTTGGCACGGCTTGATCATGTCATGTTCTAGAAAATAATCAATTTCTTTCTGCACTAAGGCTACCTTATGGGGATGTAGGTGGTACAGTGATTGCTTGATCGGCTTGGCATCCCCTACGTCCACATCATGGAACACAAGTGAAGTTCTGCCAGGGGTTTTCCGAAGCACAGGTTGAAATTCTTTAATAAGTGTTGCTAATTCTTTCCCTTTCCCCTGAGGCAGATGAGACAACTTGGCCTCAAGGTCCTCCATCAGCGCTTGATTTTCCGTAAGTGAGTCACCTGAATTCAAGCTACAGGGTAGTGTGATGTCATCGGGGGCAGCTGCCGGACTAGGATGGGCAGTAATGATAGGATCTTACAAAGTAGCATGCTATCCTTGCTCTTACAGCCGGGTACCTATTTACTCCTAGGTGGGCTATATACTGGATTAACAAAAATTGAAGACCTCGACCCCTCTGTACAAAGTGTCTCTTGTGCTGGGACCTGCTTGTGTGTTGTAGAAACAGGTTGTAAATTCTAAATTATGTTCTACATATGAACCCTCAACATAGTGGGACTGGTCTTAAATTTAGTTAGGAGGTGTCTTAGTGCAATAAGTTAAATTTCATGACAGGAATGGACCAGTTTCCTTTCAGTTGATACAAGGGTTTTGACACTCCTTCAGTCCAGAGTGATTTCGTTTTGGCCCTTCAACTCGCCATACATTCCTGTTTGATATTTCTTCCTTTTCCTTCGTACTTGCTGTCCCTCCATTCTTTCTTATTCCTGTTCTTGCTCTCCCACCTTTCCTATTAGTGCCTGCTATTCTTTTTTTTTTTTTTTTTTCTTCCTCTGCTTAGCTCTCCCACCTGTCTTCCTCTCCGTTTACTCTAATGCAGCCTACGGGTCCAGTAAGGTGGAGGCAAGTCGTACTTACATTAATTCATTAGTTAGTTCGGGCAGTGTATAAAAACTTGTAGCACTGTCTCTCTAACTCTGTGATTAATTTCCTTCAAACTTTGTGAAGATAAAGTCTGTTTCAATAAATTTTAAAGTAGCCTTATTCTTGGACTAGCTTTGACGAATCAGTTGCTGCTCCAACTTTGCTTACACACTTTCATCCTTTAAATTGAACTAAGCTTTAGTCTTTGGACCTTTGTAGTGCTTCCTTGTGTCATAAAAATTAAATAATTATCTGGTAGTAGTGAAAAGAATATAAATGTTGTAATCTTGCCTTTAATTGGTTGACTTCAGATTCCTCCAAACTACATCAGGAAATAAAAAACAGGTATACGAGTAGGAGGATCTGTTGTTTTGTAGCATAGTTTGGAGCGTTGTGATTTTATATTTACGAATCTAGTTTATGCCAGATCTCAGCTAGTTTATGCCAGATCTCGGTGTACAGTGTGAGGTTAGTGCAAGATTCCATGATAGATGGCTATATTATTGTTTATTGTTGTTTTATAATTATGCAGGATAATATTGTTATGATAGATTTGTTTCTATCAAAAATAAATTGCTGTAAGCCATGATGAATTTAAATAATTTCCGCTAGTACCGAAGCTTTTGCCTCTGGAATGTTATTTAACACAGACCCAGTAAACACCTAGTCAGCCTGATAATGAATAAGAGAAGCCTGGGAAAACTTTTGGTAGTCCTGAGTGTACAATGAAAGGGTGGATGCATATATATTTTAGCAGTATTCAAGTCTATACTGTATTACCACTTGATTTTTCCTGCGTATGAAAGACAGAAAGGGGGAGACTGCCAGATGGGATATCCATTACACCCAAGACAGTGGCAGTAAACACTGTCAACAGGTAGGTAATTATATTTTATCTTTATCGCCAACACCGACTAGCTAGAGTGGCAGGGGTACAAATGTGTAGTTTGGGAAAGGAGAATGACAAGTAGGACACTGTTGCACCCCATTTTTTTTTTTTTATTAATAAATTGGTCACTGTTCTGGACTCGTTTTGTCACAGGGTTCAGAATTTCATTTTGTGTACCTCCATGTAATAAATAAGCTGTATGCAATCACTATTTTTATTAATTTCTTAATTTTGGGCATGAAACACCCAGGGGTAGTTGTATGGTGTGTAAAGGGTTACTACTCTAGGGTTAAGGAAGTTGTTTAGGGAATAAAAATATTGCTAATCCATATGAAAATACAGAACTGGAGTTTCACGATCGAGTGTGGAAGAGATAGCCTCATTGACCCACAATGGGAAGATTCATTTGATTCAAACTGTGCATGTCTTTCCCAAAGTGCATATTAGTTGGCAAGACTGGAGTTGTCAGATTATATATTGATATAATATGGGAAAATACTCAGTGTCCAACAGGTAAATAAACATTTCACAGCTTCTCTATTGAAAAGCATTTTAAACTTGGGAGTATTTCAATGATCTTTCAACAAAATAAAGGAAATAATAAGAATTGTACTCCCAAGGCTTTCATTCACTTCTTGATTTCTTCAGTGTTGATGCCGTACTTGGTCTTGACTCGGTCCAGCTCCGCCTGCTTCTTCTCGGCATCCATTTTCTTGAAAGCCTTGTTGGACTGTGGACGGAGAAGAAGTTGAATTATTATGATCCTCTAACCTATTTACACAAAATGCAAGATGGATGAAAAACATGTAATGCAAGCAAGACAAACCCATACAATCACCTGATAGTATAACACCACTAAGTATCTGCCACAAACATTGAAGCCTGACAGGTGATCACAGGCATTCTTGGCATCAAAAATGTCCTCAAACACGACAAACGCTGTGCCACGCGTCTCTGGAGTGTTGCCTCTGTTGGAACAAAAAATGCTATGTTATACTGTAAAATCCAAGATGAATTATAAAAAATATACACAATTAGGTACTTCTCTGCTACTTATACAAACTGGAATATTAACGTGAGTGTATCCAAAGTAATTTTACACGGGAACTTCGGGAAGTGACAAATTTTTGCCAGGGTAAGTGAAACCCTATACTTACACTCGGATCTGTCTGATGGCACCATACTTTCCAAAGATGTCATACATTTCTTCACCAGTTATTTTGTATGGAAGATTACGCACATACAGTATGCGATTCACCTCTGGAGGCAACCGAACCTGAAAATAAACAATACCGGTAATTAAACCTTAGGTAAGGCCAAATTAGGTTTGGTCAATTATTTAGTAGTCATATGTTTTCCCTCCATCTTCTTCAGTGATTTGCATTTGAATATGTCCCACAATATTTTGTATACCATACACTGTATTGTATAAATTTTATTAATGTAAAATAACACCACGCTGTACACGGCCATCGAAAAATATTGACCTACCTCTTTTAAGACATTATTTCCCTTCAAAGCAAACTATTATGAGTTAACCGGGCTCTTGAGTTTCTCTGGCTCAAACAAGGGCAAGTATTGCATACTTTTGGGTTTTATGTGGACATAAACCATCACAATTTATACTTACATGGGTTCGTTTCTGTGCTAAAGCCATCACAACGTTTTGACGATTTTGTTTATACTGTGACGTCACTCAATGTTTGGGAACTTGCGAAGTATCATACACCTCGCACTACAAACTATCGAATTTTCAATATTGTTTGTACGAATGTGATGGCTGGACCAAACAGAGACATTTCAGCTGCACAGCATGAACCAACTGTCTGTAGGTATTTCCCATTTGAAGCTTTTCATGTAAAAAAGCTAAACGGGATCACCATCTAGCTGTGACAAAAACTCGCATTGTAATAATATTATTATTCTTGTGTGTAAACAAATTACTTTCATGCGTATAAACAATAATAAGGAGGAAGAAAGAAGATCACGGTAGGCCTGAAAGACCCTGTAGCACGAAGAAGAACTCTTATTAATTATCTATGATTCAGCAGTGTTAAAATATGGGGGTCTTGGGGGCCCATATCAGACTTCTTAGGGGGCCTCATTTTTTATTATTTACTAGGAACCCAGTTTATCTGTATCCATAGCATCGATATCAATAATACAAAAAAGATTGGCACATGTATTATTACAACACAATACAACACCAGCAGCAGCACTTTTTTGACGCAGCAGAGACTATTATGATGATTTTATACGTCTGGCAGCGTATGTCGGTTTTCAAGTCACTTCAGACAGTACTTTCACTTTCAAGGAAATTCCGTTGTTTTAAGGAAATATTGACGTTACAAAGAAATATTAGGAAAGGAATTTAATAGTATTCAGGAAGTACAGTGTACTGTACTATGAGTATGACAGAACCTCTACAGTGACTTGAAAATTTATATGTATTGGTGAAATGCTGTCATTGACAGTATTTATACTTGATATTTTCAAGATACCGTATAGAGTGAAATGCCATTTTTAAGGAAATCTAAGGTCATTTATAATTTGGTTGTGGAACTTGTGGAAACACTGCTGTCAGCAGCAGATTTTGCCTTTTCTTCAGGCCAAGGATTCTAGTACTAGGAGAAGGGTAGGCCACTATCATCTCGATACAGCAGAACCACATAGCGGCGGACGGGAATAACTAAAAGCTGGCATTCAGGAGCGGTGGGAAATATTAATTTTATTCGGTTTGCTGAAGTTGATTTTGTGACTAAAATGGGGGTTACTGGGTGGTCAACAATCATCTGGTCCACCAACTCTAAGTAAAATAAGGACCTATCACTTTTCCGCTTTTCTAAAGACCCTAAAACGCGAGTACGTTTTTACATAATTTAGTAAGCTACCGAGTACAAATTTGACAGTGATAATTATACATAATTAATTTGATATTAACTGGTGTTAGATGATGATACCTTGTCCTTTGGTGGTATTAGCACTTGGCACTCATATTAACTTCAGTGTCAAATGATGATACCTTATCCCACGTACAGTACGTAGGCCTATATACCGTGCCTTATCCTTTCTATATTTATACAATATTTATATTGATGGTAATGACCTTATGTTTTCTATTTTCTTATGCACTGTACGTACTGTACCGTAGTCTGTATATCTATTTGTTCCTGTTAAGATATATAGTATTGCCTATATTTTCCTTACCTCCCTGGCTTGAGGCTTGCAGATAGCTTGATATATAATGGAAGAAACTCCTGATTTTTAGAACCTCATAAGCTAAGAAAGAAGGGAGGAAATGACTGATTCTAAAACACATGTATAACTGCTCCTCATAAGAAGGTTATAATTATGCTCTCGAGTCTCATGTAGGTTACTGCATGGTGATGACAATACGATAATGTACGTACCTATACTGTACAGTACTTATAGTTCATTGTTTTGTAGTTTTATGTATGGCCTATAAAATCTGTATGGCTGTCCTTTTCTACTGAATACTATTGTAGATATCATAAACAGAGGTAATAATTACTCATTTTAGATATTTTACATGGATAATTTATTATGTAATTTGCCTTTAATACATACACCAAGCAATATCTTTTTTATTCTCAAGCACATATAAAGATAACTCTGTCCTGGGCTCACTGCAAGCAAGAATATAGGAAGCAAGAATGCTCACATATGGTGGTGGCCGGTGTCGGTAACAGTGTTGTACAGTACAGTATGTTGCTTTATAGTTTTAAGAATAAACTATATGTATGTCATATTTTGGTTCTTTTACATGTATTGATAAGAAACATAATTGTTGAGGTTATAAACAGTAAGAGTCCTCGCACCTTGGAGTTACTGTAGGTAAATGGTATTGGTATGTTTTGTTAGTACTACATTAGGGTTATGTCGAAGATATTATCGTAATTTATTATGTAATTTGACCACAATGAATATAACTATTCATGCTATGGCTAAACATTTAGTATCAAATATCCTGTGCGTTGGAATTAATCAGGGTACAGGGAAGCAGAAGGGTGCTGGAATGTTGATTCCAGCTGGCCGTTAGAGGCGTTACTGTCCCAGACAGCCAAAGCGATGACGCGAAAATAACATTGAGTGGCCTATCCTTCTTGCAGTACTATGTAAAAGTCTAGAGACAAATCCTTGATTCAGTATAGTTCAGACAGTGAGAGGAGGTGGGTGTTGGTGCTGAACCAATCTTTTGTTTCTTCCCAATTTACATCACATCCTGGGTGGTGTGGTGTTATCCCAACACAGGGGAGCATCCCAGTAGCGAGTGTCGGCGGATGATGAGCTGCTCTGGGGGACAACTAGCGAGGAGAAAGAGGTGAAATAAGGAAGGAACGGAGGAGGAAGAGGGAGGGTGGTAAGGTAAACGTTAGCAACTTTGAGTCATCCATCCCCTCCATATTTGTTACTATTTGCTGCTGTTACCTCAAGACATTTTTGGTGTGGTGGTGATTCCCTGGCCG
Source organism: Petrolisthes manimaculis (assembly GCA_034508575.1). Lineage (NCBI taxonomy): Eukaryota > Metazoa > Arthropoda > Malacostraca > Decapoda > Porcellanidae > Petrolisthes > Petrolisthes manimaculis. The sequence goes on along the minus strand of JAWZYT010001238.1, from coordinate 4,983 downwards.
CTACTCATTCCTCCACCCATCCATCCACTCAGCCTCCGAGTCTCGAGAACCAGGTGGGTGTAATTATAAGAGATCTTTCTGTATCATTTCTTTCATTCACTCCCTTCGACACCAGCCCCTGTTTATTTACCTTTACCCTGGGGGTTTAAGAAGATACATAAATAGGATGATAAATACAGTAGGCCGTCGACATAGATGATTTAATTAGCACTATCCTTTTTAACACAGGTTCAGTAAATCATTTAGTCTGTAAGGTAATGTATAACAGAAGCAAGTCTGGGAAAACATAATTTTGTTGGTCTTCAATGAGTAACGTGAGTGTAAAATGTTGTAAATTAAATTTATATTAATTGTATATCGAGGGTCTACTGTACGTTAATACCATGTGGGTGGTTTAAATAAAAATTGTAGAATATCTGTGGATAATTTAAAAATCCCTCTTAAAATTATCAGCGTTTCTATTTATCGCTAGCTTACAATAATTTATTATAAACCAGCACTAAAGCCCTGCCAGGATAATCACTGACATAATTTATACAGTATTTAACACTTCCCATGTAACAAAGGCCCAGTAGACTGATATCACTTGTCTGTTTGTGATGTATAGGCCTATATTGAATAACTGAAGGATGGGAAAACATTAGGTGGTCTTTGATGAGGAGTCGAGTGTAAAATGAAGTGGTGGTTAATTAGAAAAGGTGAACTGCATGTATACTTCTTGTCGTGGTAGAAGTTTTAAATCCATCTTCATTTTATAAATTATCTAATATAAAAGTTTGTGCATCCCCCTTAATGAACTATTGTGCAATATTGTGATTGTAAGAAATCTACAGTATTTCTAATGCTCTCTCATCCTATCATGTTTAAAAGTTTCCATTATTATTTCGTCATGGAGATATATTAAGATCTCTCAACAATAGTTATCTTTACTTTAAATTTATGTATTATACCTGCCACTTGTCAAATTGAAAAACTCTTAACTCTTGCCACTAAATTCATAGATAAGGCAGGCCTCCTAAAGAGGAGTGTGATATATTGACTACCACCATTGACACACCATTTCTATAAAAATTGACCGTATAATGTTATGTAAGATAATTATGAATAACATTACGTCAGCATGTCTGCCACGTAAGATCAATGAAACATTATGTTGTGATGTCAGCATATTTGTTTACAATTATTATGACGGGTTGTACTGTAGATATGCCGGTGAGCGTGGCTGTGCGTGTATATGCTAGGGATGAGTATGTGTGGGCGTGGGGTGCGTAGTTGTGGGCGTGGATTTGTGTAAGCACTAAGGGCATGCGATGCGCAGGTGTGGGTGTGGCGTGTTTAGATGTAGGCGTGGTTGAGGGTACTGTTACGTGTTTGTGTGTAAGTGTACATAGTCTATGGTTTACATGTGTGTGTGTGAGTCCGTATACGTATAGGTGTTGTGTGTGTGAGAGAGAGCCATTCACTTCTTAGGCCTATTAATACACTCACGACCGTCTCGGCTATATAGCTACTCTGTGACCTCATTACTTCCTCACACACACGCGCCACCACTAATTAGTAAACAATACTCTGCTACATAAGCCTATAGTAGGCTATGTTACTTCTTTTTAATCCTGGCGAAAATACACCGATGCTCTTCTAAGTAACAATAATCTTATATATTTAGATACACTTATTACACGTATAATGTACATTTCAGTGTTTACAAGTTGCAGTTTAGTACCAGATATGTAGGCTACCAAGTTGTGTAAAGTTTGGGTTTACAGTATTATGTCTTAGCTTTCATTACATTTACCGAAAAAGTCTATATAAATTAACCTGGGTAACGTGTACCTTTTGGCCGGGTTAAATAGCCTAATGGAGTAGGCTATGCTGTAGTTATTCATGTGTCTAGCGGCCTATCTCTCTCACCACTCTGACCATCTGTCTACTACCTATATTCCTACCAACTAGTTTACTCTCCTACCTACCCAACCATCCATCTAATTAAGCAACCTATATATACACACACACTTCTATAGTTCAGCAAGTGTTCAGTCGTGGTCGAAAGAAGTTGTCGCCTCTCTGGTGTGGTCGTGAACTTTGAGAATAATGGTGTCCTGAATGAATTGATGAAATGAAAGAAAAATATAAACTTTTCTGATTCACAAAATTATTTCTCAACTCCCCTACCCACCTACATATACAAAAGGCCTACCTACAAACCAACAAACTTACGTACCAACCACCTACTTACTTATCCACAAACCTACCTACCTACTACCTACCCATAGTGTATATACTCATGAGTATATACTGTACACTGAGCCTACCTACTTACCTACCAGCCTAGTGCCTACCCACCCTCAACCTACCTACCGTGACAGGAACAAAACAGTTACGGTAGCTACGGTATGTCACATTGCCTAACCTCTTTGCTCTCTCAGGGTAATCTTTCACTTTACCCATAACACACGCATATGTCTTCCTTCCTTCCCTCCTTACATCCTTCAGTTAATCCTCCTGGCCTACATTTCTATCTTCCTTTTGTCCCTGTTTTTTTCTTTCCTTTTATCCTTGTCTCTCCTTTCCTTTTCTTTTCTACAATTTTCTTTGCATATTCCTGTTCACCATCCTTCCTATCTGGCTTACTTTTTGTTAATTTTTCTTATTTTTTTCCTTCGTGATCTTAATTTTTTCATATTTTATTTCACATTTTCTTCCGTTCTTTCGTCCCGTCTCCTGTCCTCTGTTACTCTTTTTTCCTTACATCCCACATTCTTACTTCCTTCTTCCCTCTTTCCTCCCTTGCTGCCTTCCCTCCCCCTCGCCTCTCTCCCTCCCTCCCTCTCCTCCGTGCCTCTCCCTCCCTCCCCCTTCTCCGTGCCTCTCTCCCTCCCTCCCTCCATATTTTGACGTCTTTATCGCCACTCTCTCTCCCTCCTCAACACAATCTTCTCTCTCTCTCTCTATCTGGATCAGAGAGAGAGAGATAGTGACCTTGTACAGTACAGGAGCGGAAGGATTTAGTCTACCCAGTGTTGTCATAATAATAGTAGTGATAATTATAGGCTTCCGTTCCCAGCTTTATAAACTTGTCAACAACACAGTGCTTCCCGTCCACCTAAACTCTTATTAATCAATGAAAACAATGTATTGACCATTCTTCTAGGATAATTATTCATATCTATAACCAGGCAAGTATGTCACTATAATATTTCCTTTATATATATATATATATATATATATATATATATATATATATATATATATATATATATATATATATATATATTTCTATCTCACTTTTGATTGTGACTGTAGATACGTAACATAGCCTGACTTAGATACTGTCTTGCATACCTTACCAGCTATTACACACACACACACACACATACTTCAACTGGTTTTGGCTACTCTCATGCCGGTAACCTAGAGAGGGCAATCGATTCCTCCAAACTACGCCACTAAACAGATCCTCCACTAGTAACCCTGAAGTCTCATGTTCCCTGGCATGCTTTGGAGAAATCAGCAGCCCTTCAATTCACCAACAAGAGACTCTCAATCTCCTCAAGCAGGCATAAACACACTTATGCAGAGGAATTAATAAGCAGAAGTGGCGGTTTCCCCTCCTGCCTTGAGAGAGAGAGAGAGAGTTGTTGTGTTTGGTTGGTTGGTAGGTTAGATTTTTATTATTATTAAGGAAGTTAGTAATGACCCCAAGATGACCTTATCGCTACCTCCTTCCTATTCGTGTTTGGTTGATGACTATTATGTGACACACACACACTCTCTCTCTCTCTCTCTCTCTCTCTCTCTCTCTCCTCTCTCTCCTCTCTCTCTCTCTCTCTCTCTCTCTCTCTCTCTCTCTCTCTCTCTCTCTCTCTTGTGTGTGTGTTATGGGGAGAGAGAGAGAGGGTGGGGGAGGGTAAAGGAGTGAGGAAGAGTGACTCACTGATGGAGGAAGGATGTAGGGGTGTGGTAAGTGAATGCCGATGGAAGGCGGGAGAGGAGGATAGGAGATAAATTAAATGGAGAGAGAGAGAGAGAGAGAGAGAGAGAGAGAGAGAGAGAGAGAGAGAGAGAGAGAGAATATAGGCAAAAGCAAAATTTTGGAGACGATATTGCTAAAAAAAAAAAAAAAAAAAATCGACGACGACATGCCCTGCCAGACAACTAAATTAGCTTGAATAAAATATTATACTGTATTATCCCGTAGATCTATTAGGCCCTATGCCGTACGGAAGTGTTAGAATAGACAGAGATTAGAGAGTTGATATTGGTAGATGTTTTGACTCTGAATTGAAGTGTTGTGACGGATGTTTTCATGTTAGAGGTGCCGTGTGTATGTGTGTTTGAAGAGAGAGAGAGAGAAAGGGATTTTAGTGTTTTAATGTTAGCCCTATGTGAGAGAGAGAGAGAAGAGAGAGCGGCAGGGAGAATAGTGTTTCAATGTTAGTACTATGTGTGTTTATGTGTAAGAGAGAGAGAGAGAGAGAGGAGAGAGAGAGAGAGAGAGAGAGAGAGAGAGAGTGAGTAAGTAAGTATATGAGTCATGGTAAGGAGGGAGGGAGGTGTGGTAAGGGTACAGGTAGCCTAAAAGTAAAAGGGATACCCAATGATAAAACCACCTAACCTAACCTAACCGGAATGTATGCGTGTGTGTGTGTGACGAGGTGAAGCAACATGGATGAATCACAATGGCGTGTTTGTGGTGACGAGGACAGTGACGTGTTTGTTTGTTTGTTTGTGGTGACGATACAGTGACGTGTTTGTTTGTTTGTTTGTGGTGACGAGACAGTGACGTGTTTGTTTATTGTTTGTTTGTGGTGACGAGACAGTGACCGTGTTTGTTTGTTTGTTTGTTTGTTTGTGGTGACGAGACAGTGACGTGTTTGTGGTGACGAGACAGTGACGTGTTTGTTTGTTTGTTTGTGGTGACGTGGTAGTAGTGACTTAGGCTTTACTTGATCTCTGTGGGTCATCTCTGTTGATGTTTGTAAG
>JAWZYT010001237.1:80000-143688 GCA_034508575.1 Petrolisthes manimaculis | reverse complement strand
AGGGCAAGTAGAGTAGTGAAAGGCAAGGTAGGGCAGAGAAAGGTAGAGCAGGGCAGAGCAGGGTTTGTCTGGGCTGGAACACAGGGTCTGAGACTTGATACCTTCAGTCCCTCCCACTACCACAGTGAGTGAGGGCGACCACTGCTCTCTCTCTCCACCCTCTCACTCTCTACTCTACCTTCTTTCTATACCCATGTTACCTACTTTATACCTCCTTCTTACACGTGCTACCTCTTACCTCCTCTGTACTAAGATACTATAAGGAAGGGGTGAGAGGGACAGCAAGAGATAAGAGATACTAGGAAAGGAGGAACAAGTATACTAGGAAAATGGTGCGAGAATAATGTAAAGACAGAGATACCAGATGGACGATGAGGAGAGAGAGAGAGAGAGAGAGAGAGAGAGAGAGAGAGAGAGAGAGAGAGAGAGAGAGAGAGAGAGAGAGAGAGAGAGAGAGAGAGAGAGAGAGAGAGAGAGAGAGAGAGAGAGAGAGAGAGAGAGAGAGAGAGAGAGGAGATATATAGAGAGAGGGCGTGGCAGGAAAGGAGGGAGACCATGGGGGTGGGGTGGGGGGTGTCAAGAACCGGCCCCACAGGTACTTGGTCTCCGCAGTGTACAACAAGCCCTACAAGATTCAGTGGTTTAGCAGGCTCAAGTGGCGCCCCTCACAATGCTCACTCACTCACTCACTCACTCACTCACTGCCGCACCACCACTCTTTCCCACTCCCTCCTTAGACCACTATTTCACTCTTACACACCTCTCACTCGTACCACTTTCTCACTCATTTCTCAGTCTGCCTCGCTCACTCACTCACTCACTCACTCACCTTCACAGCTTACACACATACAATTTCCACAGATTACCATAAGGGGTGGTTGAATAGGTGGATGTGAGTGGGTGGGTGGATGACAGTGAGTGGATGAGTGGATTCGCTGGAGATGAGGGATGGAGATGCTGTGATTCGTGATGGGAGGTGGATGATGGAGAGTGGATGGATGGATGTGTGGATGTGTGGATGGGATGATGGTAGTGATGTATGGTATGGTATGGAAGGTGAGATAAGAGTTGACGAGGGTTGAAGGAGAGACGTAACTATTGGGTGTAAAAATAGATGAGTATACAAGACGAGGAAATACAAAGAATACCCAAGAAGTGGATACAAATAATAAGAATATACCAAACATGTTGATATACCAGATGAGGAAGTAAAAAGAATACCATGGAGACAAGTGGGTATACCAATAAAAACAATAATACAAAACAAGTGGGTAATACCAATAAAAACAACAATAACAAAACCGACAATGGGTATACCAATAAAAACAATAACAAAACAAGTGGGTAATACCAATAAAAGCAACAACAATAACAAAACAAAACAAGTGGGTAATACCAATAAAAACAACAACAATAACAAAACAAAACCAGTGGGCAATAATACCAGGTTAGGAAGTTAAAAAAAAAAAAAAAAAAAAAAAAAAAAGTCCAGATAATATTGCATGGAGGGGCACACTGAGAGAATGTCGTATCTTGTAAACCAGACCTGCCCCCCCCCCCCCTCTCTGACCCCCTCCCCCCCCTCCCCCCCATCTCTGGCTATGTCGGCGTAACATGACCTGAGGTGAGTGATGTTTGTTACCGGTTCTGGTCCAGGTGCGTGCATGTGTACAGTCGTCCCCAGAAGTTAGTTAGTGAGTGAGTGAGTGAGTGAGAGAGAGGTATATATATAGAGAGGATCCACCCAACCACCCAACCCAATTAATGAGTGTGTATAGTAAGTGTGTGTGTGTGTGTGTGTGTGTTTAAGTTTTCGTTCAGAGAGGAGATTAATTAAGAAAAGCGGTGGAAGTGAGTTCATAGTTGTGTGTCCAAAACAGTTTAAATAATCGGTCATAGTGATATTTTAAGGTGCTTAGATATTCAGTCAGTCAGTTGCCCTAATAATTAAGTTAGTGAGTGAAATTATAGGATCCATAATTTATCGATCGTTGAGAAAATCTAAGTATGTATACACTCCAGATATTGTGTGTGTGATAATAAAGAATGATCGAAACATTAATAAACTGGCCATCAACATTTAAGAGTCCTTGTACAGTCGCCGGGAGTAGTAAGTAATAGCTGAGTTATTCACAAGTTTTCGCTCGGTGAGATAATGCTTCTAATGATTGCAGCAAAAACTTTAAGTCTAAAGTGAACGTAACAATTTGAATATCTGCCACTCACTTCCTGGAACGAATGTACAGTGTCCAAATGTTTCAGTTCGTTCCCTCCAGAGGTCAGTACCCCCTATATCTGCTTGTTGTGTGTGTGTGTGTGTGTGTGTATGGTGTGTGTGTTGTGTGTGTGGTGTGTGTGTGGTGTGTGTGTGTGTTAATCATTACTACACTCGCGTGAATATGAAACGTAATACAGTCTTAAAGAGTTCCCAGGAGAGCTATTTTGTGTTTGCATGGGTGGCGGAAAAGTTAAGTAAAATACGTCACCACAAGCCAGATGATTACACTAACCTCTGGTGGTGAAGAACGGAACTTTACCCAGGATAATGTACACAGCCACTGTCAAAAATCGCCATGTCCTAACGCATTTGTGCAGAAAAAAAAAAAAAAAAAAAAAAGTTCACCGGGTCTTGGCAATGTACCGTATATGCATTTTCACTGTCACATAAGAAGACAGACTTGATTTTTGTTCACCACTGTATATACATTTAGCTGGGAGGAACTTGACACAATTACTGGCCACTGGAAACATCTGGTAAAAATCACTCGTGGTCTATGATTGCATGGTGGATATTTTATTGTTTTTAGTTTCTTAACGGGCGAACTGAAGAACGGTGATTTCCTCCAGCCTCTGCCATGAAACAGGTCTCCTAATATTGGGGTGCTGTGGTTTTTTGTTTCCTAGTACTGTATGTTAGTTTGGAGGATTCAGTAGCCCTCCCAATTTGCCAACAACAAATACATGACTGTGCCCCGATTTCTTGAGTTTTCATCACATCTGCACTAGACGTCAACATCGTTTGCACATCACACAAATGCTACATCACTTTCACATTACCAGGACACAACCCATGACAGCTGCATCACCGTCTTAAAACATTACTCCAACGCCAACACCCAATACCACCCACCCACCACCACTACCATCACACCCACACCCACACCACTACCACACACCCACCCACCTACCATCACACACACCACCTACTACACACACACACACACCCACCTACCACCACCCACCTACTACCCCACTATAATCATCACCACCTCGCTGCATGGACAGATCAACTAAGATAGCGAGACAGCAGTAATTTTCTCTCGACCCTCTATCATCCCAACGACACTACGACGCCCCTCAAGGGAAGTATGTATGTATGTATGTATGTATGTATGTATGTATATATAGTAATCTTCCTGTGGACAAAATAGGAGCATACGTGTCATCCATAATCTACTATAAAACACATCCCCTGTAGTCTCGTACGTAGGGATTCTGTTTCCTGGCATTGTTTGGGGCAACCTAGAGCATTCCATTTTTGTCCCATAACAGATTAATTTCCCCCGAAGACACCTCCCTTCTGACGACATCCTCCTCCTCCTCCTCCTCCTCCTCCTCCTCCTCCTCCTCCTCTCCTCCTCCTCCTTCTCCTCCTCCTCCTCCTCCTCCTCCTCCTCCCTTCCTCCTCCTCCTCCTCCTCCTCCTCCTCCTCCTCCTCCTCCTCCTCCTCCTCCTCCTCCTCCTCCTCCTCCTCCTCCTCCTCCTCCTCCTCCCTCCTCCATCTCGTCCTCCTCCTCCTCCTCCTCCTCTTCCACTTCTCCACCTCCTACACACACCTCCCTTCTTGAAATTACAGTTATTCCAAATTAGAGTGTGAAATAAGATGGGCCCAGTTATGTTGCCAGGATACAAACTATAACTATTACTGCCCCGGATATCTCACCTGCCTCCTTCACCTCCTATTTTCCTCACGTGTTATTGTATTTTTTCATTGTATCTGCATCGTCTTCATTATCATTTCCGTCGTGTACAGTCGGGTGCAGTTGTTGGTTGTTGTTGGTTTTTTTTTTCGTTCATCCTCTCCTTCGTTTCCTTTTTTTTTTCTTAATTGTTTTCTTATGCTTTGTTTGTTTTTATTTATTTTTTGTTTTTATTTTTTTATTTTTTCCTCCTTGCTTTCGTTCCTTCTTTTGCTCTTTATTACTCTAGTCTAGTCCTTCCTCCCTTCGTATCCTCTTCTTTTCATCTCTCCTACTTAATCTCTTTTCTTCGTTTCTTCCCTCAGCCTTCATCTTTCTCTATAAACGTTAATTTTCGTTTATATTGTACTTATTTTTATATATACATATATATATATATATATATATATTTTTTTTTTTTTTTTTTTTTTTGAAGCGATAATGCGTAATGGGGGTAAGAACCTACAAACGACGAACCGAGTCAATGCATCGTGTGTGTGTGTGTGTGTGTGTGTGTGTGTGTGTGTGTGTGTGTGTGTGTGTGTGTGTGTGTGTGTGTGTGTGTGTGCTCTCCCTTCCCCTTCGTCAGACAGGTCCTCGGTGCTCGACCCATAAATTGTGTAACTAACGAGCCAGCCAGACAATAGGATGGTTTGCTCATAATTATCGGCGGGTGATGATGACGACGACGACGATGATGGTGATGATGATGATGATGATGATGATGATGATGATGATGATGGTCGTCCCCTTCCTCCCCTCCTCCCCCCATCTCTCCTCCCCATCCCACCCCCAACGTGACCGAGGCCATTTGCCAGCCAGCCATTGTTATCAGTCCCCCTAAATACCCATTAGTCACAAAACTGCCATCAATCATCAGCCATAAACACGGGGAGCCAATCAGTGCATTTATTTATATACCCACCCATCCACCCACTCGGCCCCACCCACCCTCACCCACTCACTAGGCCCCATCTACCACGCATCCACCCTCACCCACACCAGCCACACACAATCAATTTTATATTCGTTTCTGCGTAGTGTTGTGTTGTGGTGATTCTGTGTGTATGTGTGTGTGTGTGTTTCTCTCTCTTTGTCTGTGTGTCATTCATTGGTTGGTTTATGGTGTGTCTTTGCCTATGGTGTATGTATGTGTGTTTATGTGTGTGTCTCTATCTATCTCTGTCTGTGTGTGTGTGTGTGTGTATCTCTCTGTCTGTGTGTGTGTGTGTCTCTCTGTCTGTGTGTCATTAATTTGTTGTTTTGGATTGTGTGTTTGCCTCTGGTGTCTGTGTGTTGTTGTTGTTGTTGTTGTTGTTGTTTGTCTGGGGTTGGATTTGGTTTCGTCTTTCTCGCTCTGTGTCTTTTCCTCTCTGGTCACAGTCTTTCTCTGGTTTGGGCTATAAATGTCTTTGCTGTTTGTCTCCTGTAGTTATCTATCTCTTCTGTCTCTTGGTTATTATCATAGTTTAACTCTCTCTCTCTCTCTCTCACACACACACACACACACACACACACACACACACACACACACACACACACACACACCTCCCCGTACTGTGCCCCTCCAGTACTTAATATGTTGATTGTCCAGGGTCACACTGTTTATGGAAATCCTGGCTGCCTGATGTATTGCCTAAATGCCGCCCCATCACATCCATGAATAGCCAATCCTGTCTCGTGTTGCCCAGCCAGGTTTGGGGGGGGGAGGGGAGGGGAGGGGAATGTGGGGGTGAGGTCAGGGGAGGGTTGTGGTGAGGTGAGTATATAGGAGGTTTGGGGATAGAGAAAAGGGGTGTGTGTGTGTGGAATGTGTGGTTAGGATGAGGGGCTGGAGAGGTGGAGATAGTGGGGGTGGGTAGATGGGTTTGTGGATAGAGAAGGATAGGGAGGTGTGGGTTGGTATGAGAGGTTGGGTTAGTGGGGTGGGTAAGTGGGTTTGTGGATAAAGGAAGAGTTTGGGGATAGAGGAGGGTAGGGGTGAGTAAGGTGTTGGGGGATTGAAATGTGTGGGGGTGAGTAGTGAGTTTAGGAATAGGGGGAGAACTCTTGGCAGATGATGGGTGTGGCTGTGAGTGAGTGTGTGAGTGAGTGTGTGATTGAATGTGTAAGTGAGTGAGTGTGTGTGTGAGTGATGAGTTAGTGAGTGTGTGAATGGAGTGAAAGATATAATGCATGAATATATTTGTGAGGTAGACAGACTGACAGAATAAAAACAAATAGATACAGAGAAACTGGTATAGACGGGAAGTATGGCTTGAATTGAACTAAACAGAAGTGTTTTGAATATCAGAAAACACAAGTGAACTATTAAATTTACATATAGGCCAAAGGAAGACGTATGAAAAATATGAATGGTAGTTTAATATTATGGTACCATGTAAATATCTCCTGAATGAAAAAAATCAATTATAGGAAACCAACATAAGGATGGGAAGAATTAATATATATCAGAGGACAATGGTACGGTGTTATTACAACTTCCAATAACTGTGACTCGTGGGTTGTGGGATTGTTGTTTTGACGTAAATAGGGCAAGCAGTCATTCACCCATTGTACCCCTATGATTTATTTATCTCTTTGCGTGACTGTTCAATTCCACTAATACAAGCGTAATCTCCTTAATCGATGTGTATATTCGTCCGTAATTGTGCTTCATTTATCTTCGAGCGGAATATGTCGAGATGTGTATGTAATAAATAAATTGAGGTTCGTGGTCACAGATGTTGTTATTTCCACCAAGGAGGTCATGTGATTGGCTCGGTTTGTTTGTTTATCGGTCGTTCTGCTTCCCTTATATGTGTGTGTGTGTGTGTGCCTATATTTCCGTCTGTCAGCCCTCCTTGTGTATATCCCTGTCTGCCTTTTCTATTTCCCTCTTATCTGCTCTTTTATATGCCATCCTCAGTCTACTCCTGTCTGCCTAAGAGCCTGCACCTGTTTCCCCTTCTTGTGTGTGTGTGTGTCTGCCTATATTTCCGTCTGTCTGCCCTTTTACTCTATATCCCTGTCTGCCTTCCTTCGTCTACTTCTGTCTGCCTTCCTTCGTCTACTTCTGTCTGCCTTCCTTCGTCTACTTCTGTCTGCCTACGAGTCTGGCAGCACCTGATCTCCCTTGTTCTGTGTGTGTGCCTATCTTTCCGCCTGTCTGCCCTTCAATACACCTCAGTGCCAAATACCCAGTGTTGTGCCCCGCCTCTGACGTGCCCGGGGACATCAAAGTTAGCAGAGTGTGAAACGACAAGTTGATCACGGGACAGATGGGTGAAATGGTGACAAGTTGTTGGTGTGTAATGTTCACCCTCATCCCCCTTCCCCCCCTTAACCCCCTTCTTCACCCTTCATCCAGGTCCCTTCTTTCCCTTCCCCACTTTCCTCCCCTCCCTTCCTCCCCATTCCCACTCCCTCCCTCCCCATTCCCACTCCCTCCCTTCCCCTTCCTGCCCGATTCCCACTCCCTCCCAATTCCCACTCCCTCCCTTCCCCTTCCTCCCCACCTTCCACCCAAGTTTGCCCTCTTTGCTTATTTTCTTCTCCTTTCTTCCCCAATCAGGTCCCCTCTCTCCTATCCAGATCCCCCCACTCTAGTCCTCTTCCCCATCTATGTCCCCTCTTCCCCTCCCCCCCACATACTCTAATCCCTTCTTCACACCCCCTCCAAAGACCCCTCACACCACCCATTTCCCCTCTCCCCCATACAGTTTCGACGAATTTACAAACACAGGTAGGATGTACAATGTGGATCTCACCTATTGACTTTCAAGGTCAAAGGTCAAGGTCAAGGCCATGACTTTTTCTACCATACTTTCGCCAAGTCCTCGCTCTACGAGCGAATGCTTCATTATTTTTCTCATCACCATCCACGCCACATTTTCACTTTTCTCTTCCCTCTCCTGCGCTGTTTCTTTCGTTTATTGCTGTTTTCTTTACATTTTATCATGCTCTATGTTTTCTTTTCATTCCCGTGTTTTGTTTTTACTCTGCATAATTTATACTACGAATATTCATGTATGTAATTACTTATGATAATATATTTTGTTTGTCAGTAGGTCTCACTCTTCCTTCTCTCCCCTCTCTCTTCTCTCTCTCTCTCCTCTCTCTCTCTCCTCTCTCTCCTCTCTCCTCTCTCCTCTCTCTCCTCTCTCTCTCCTTGGTATATATTTTTCCCTATCGTCACTACCCTTCCTCCTGCTTCTGAATATTCATGAAGGGTGAGACAGCCACCCAACTCTCTCTCTCTCTCTCTCTCTCTCTCTCTCTCTCTCTCTCTCACACACACACACACACACACACACACACACACACACACACACACACACACATCTGTCTACCCCTCCCCTTTTACACACACAAGCGTCACTAAATTATCCTTGCATCCTGAACGTCAGCTGCAAAATGGAGGCAGAAATATATTTGTGGATTACAGAACTTCCCGTCCCTTTTGTGATTTCTCCGGACTACTCATAGGAAAAAGTTTCACCTATTTCACCTGGAAGGATAAAAGTTTCACCTGGAATAATAAGCGTCGCTGCACCTGGAAGGATAAACGTTTCATCTGGACTAAAAACGTTTCACCTGGACTATAAACGTTTCACCTGGATTATAAACGTTTCATCTGGATTATAAACGTTTCATCTGGATGCTGTCTAACTTGTATTGTCTATCCATTTCTCTTCCTTCCTTCTTCCCCTCGTATTATCCTCTTGTTATCTCCTCTTTCCTCTTTTATCATTATTCCTCTTCTTGCTATGTCACTTTCTTCTCCCCTTCTTGTTACTTATTTCTCATCCATGTCGTCTGTTCCTCTTCGTTTTTTTTTTTTTTTGTCCTTCTCTCTCTTTCTTAATTGGTTCCTCACATTCTCTCATTGTCTTCTCTTTTCCGTCTCTTATCCTTGACTTTCAAAGGTATGAATTTGTGTGTGTGTGTGTGTGTATGTGTGTGTGTGTGTGTGTGTGTGTGTGTGTGTGTGTGTGTGTGTGTGTGTGTGTGTGCGTGCGTGTGTGTTCTGTGTATGTATGTATGTACCGTATGTGTGTATGTGTCCGTGTGTGTGTGTGTGTTCTGCGTATATATGTATGTATGTATGTGATGAGTCAGATACAGTGCATGGGTAGGTCAAGACAAAGAAGAAAACGTCCATCCAACCTTTTCCAATCACCAGACTCTTGTACACCCATCTCAGGGCGCGTCTCAAACCCATCACTTCCACCCAATTGCTGCCCCACGGCCTCCCCTCCCCTCCCCTCCCATCCCTGCTGTGGTCGCTTTGGGGCCACTCGGGAATAATGTGTACAGTCTGTTGTCATCCATGAACCCCTTATTGCTATTCCACAGATTATTATTATTATTATTATTATTGTTATTATTAATTTTATTTTTATTATTTTTATTTTTATTTTTATCTTTATCTTTATTTATTTTTTTATTTTTTTTGTGCACTTTGTAGGAGCCTACTATTTGCTACAAAAATTATACATGTCTCTACTGTAGCACACTTCCTAGAACACACACACACACACACACACACAAGCAAACAAACAAACACAAACCAAGACGAAATCGAACCTCAAACCCATCACACTTGGCGACTGACTACACACGTTGGAGGAGGAAGGGAAGGGAAGGGAAGGGAAGGGGGAGTGTAGAGAAGAGAGTGTAGGGAAGGGAAGGGAAGGGAAGGTAAGGGAAGGGAAGGGAAGGGGGAGTGTAGAGAAGAGAGTGTAGGGAAGGGAAGGGAAGGGAAGGGGAAGGGAAGGGAAGGGAAGGGAAGGGAAGGGAAGGGAAGGGAAGGGGGAGTGCAGGCAGTGACGGGGCAAAGGCGGCAATTTTCTCTGGTGTTGAGGGTCTCAAGTTACACCCAAACACCACGCTTTGGGGACGCAAAAATAAAGCTTGTTGGCCGAATCACTGGGTTTTTATTCCTTACATTAAAACGGATAAACACTACCATCTCAGTCCGACACTAGGCAGGCAGGGAGGGAGGGAGGGAAGGAGGGATAGGGGATGGGGGTCGAGGGAGGGAAGGAGGGATAGGGGATTGGGGTCGAGGGAGAGAAGGAAGTGTAGGGGATGGGGGTCGAGGGAGGGAAGGAGGGATAGGGGATGGGGGTCGAGGGAGGGAAGGAAGGGTAAGGGATGGGGGTCGAGGGAGATAAGGAAGGGGTAGGGGATGGGGGTCAAAAGATGAAGGGAAGGGAAGGGGATGGGGTCTTAGGAGGGAGGGAAGGGGCAAAGGGATGGGGGAGGGAGGGAAGAGGACGGGGTGGAGGGATAAGGGGATGGGGTTGAGGGAGAAGGAAGAAAGGGGGAACACACTGGTGAACATGAAAGAGGCGTGCCCCCTGATTGGTCCTCGGTGCTGACATCTGTACGGCCAACACCACGCTAAACCATAACACGCTGCCTCACTCGCTGGATCACTCGCTGGAAGAGTAAGTGAGTAGATGAATGAGTGAGTGCATGAATGGCTGGATGAGTAAGTGAGTGGATGAATGGCTGGGTGAGTAAGTGAGTGGATGAATGAGTGAGTGCATGAATGGCTGGGTGAGTGAGTGAGTGCATGAATGGCTGGGTGAGTAAGTGAGTGGATGAATGAGTGAGTGGATGAATGGCTGGGTGAGTGAGTGAGTGGATGGCTGGCTAGATGGATGGGTGGATGTCTGGCTAGATGGATGGATGGGTGGGTTGGGGGATGGCTGAATGAGGGTGAGATTTACTGACCGTCTTACTAGAGCATTTTTAGTTTCTTATATTTTGTGTGACTTTATCAATGGTCTGTCTTTAGTCAACCAAGTAGCTTTCCAAGACTGATTCCTCCTCCTCATTCCAGTAAACAGACTAACTAACTAACTCTTCATGATTCCTGTGGTAGGGGCTTTTGTTTTGGAGTATACGGTACACTATGGAGGAACCACTCTTCTCCATCACGCCCACAAGATCATCACCGGTTCCTTTAGGGGTTAATAATAATTTCAGTGAGGGGTCAAACAGCAGAAGGAAACACCGGTACACAACCCGATGTTAATGAGGCTCAGGTTTTTAATTATCGATACAGAGGCGGACGGTGGAATTATCTTGTCATCACCACCTTCACCGGAGAGGCTAAATAATTATATCCTTGTTTGGGGCCTGAAGGTATGGACGAAAATACCAGCCAGGACGGTATCATTGTCGCCCATAACCACACGGTGTATTATTCTGAACGCTTAGACGTGTCCGGAAGGTGGATGGGTCGGTCCTCAGTTCACAGGAGCCCGGCGCCGGAATTGGTTTATTTTGGCGGGAACGACGGTGTTGCTGATGCCAATTTAGCAGGTTTTCTACAGGTCCGTTAGTGACATTGTTTATATTTTCTTTTGTAAGTGTCGTGGGGAAAATGAATGTCGATAATGATAGTTTTCTTATATATTATACACTTGCAGTGTTTAGTTAAATATTCACCTAAAAGATATACATATATAAAAAATCCTTTGAGTATTATTATGCTCCATCGGTAGTAATATAAATATGAATATATTAAACAGCTGAACTGGTAACTATGTCCGATTTTGTTGATACACTGCAACAAGCTCAGCACTCCTACTTGTTTTGCTTCAAGTGAACACACACACACACACACACACACACACACACACACACACACACAGACAAAGAGATTAATTTTAATGATGTTCCTGGCAAGCTTACCATGTCGAGTTTAATGGAGTCTGTACAGGTCCAACACACACAACTACTGCTCGGTTTTGTTACGCCTCCAAACCTCATTAAAGGGATCGATCTTTTTTTTTTTTTATGCCTGGGTATACTGGAGGACTGTTGATTCCTCCAGATTATACCAGGCAACAGACGACCCTTGTATATATACGAGTAGGGGGATCTGTTTCCTTGGTTTGTTCAGAAGGCTACGTAAACTCCACTTACCTCGCCAGAAAAGTCCCCATTGAGAAATATATAATCAGTTTTTTTTTTTTTTTTTTTTTTTTTTTTTAAGTAATCAGTTGTCTTCTGACTTTTGTTTTACATACACACACACACACACACACACACACACACACACACACACACACACACACACACACACACACACACACACACACACACACACACACACACACACATACACACACACACACACCATCACCATCAGAATATGTCACTTTCCTACACTACAGTATAATAATAAAATGCCTCTACTTTCTCTTCTACAGGTGGTGTTGTCCTGTGCCTCATCTCCCCATTGTAAGTATATGACGGATTTATTAAGTACACAAAGCAAACCAATGTATACCGATGAAAAAAACATTGATATCTAATCTACTTTAAACTCGATATATTTTTTTTTGTCTGCATTTTGCTTATAGTATACTTACCATAATTTTATACTTTACGTGGTTTGCTTTGTATATTTGCATTTTCACAAATCATTTTCCTCATGCATTTAATTTATATTTTTCGTCTCCATATGTATTATTATTCTCTATATTTCTGTACAGCTGGGGACATTCGTTACATATTTTAGCATACCGTCAGTAACCCGTAATGAGCATAGTATTATGATGATATATATAATTATTTACTACTTTAGTATTTTAGATTATGAATACGTATACTTTCCAGGAGCGACTATAGGGAGAATGTATAAAGTTACCAGTAAACATGTAGATAATGAAGCTAATGTTATCAAATATTATCTGTGCTGTATTTAATTATGGGGAGATCTTCCTCTTGGTAAATTGTAGGCTAGTGATAACTCCAAACTATTACAGGAAACAAATCGCCTCAATGTTACAAATGGGGTATCTGTTTCGTGATATAGTTTGGAGGATTCAGTAGCCCGGACTCCAATTCACCAAAAAGAGATGTTTCCCTTAGATGAAAAATGAATACAATAAAATTATTCATGTAAACACACAGTTCATTAAATACTTAAAGAAGCAGCATATACCCAGTCATTTACTTATTTGTTTATGCACATACATCTGACAGCCTACTTTACTCATTATTCGTACACACACACACACACACACACACACACACACACACACACACACACACACACACACTCATACATATTCATGCACATACACAAACAGGCAAATACTCTGGCAGAGAGAGGAAAGGGGAGTGGAAGGAGGAGAGAGATGAGGGAGAGAGATGGAGTGTGGTGAAGGGTAGGGGGTGGGGGGTGGGAGAGGAAGGAATAGGATAGGGTATGGAGAGAAGAGAGCGACGAGATGGGTTGAAGGGAAGGAGATAGGGTTAGGGACGGATCGGAGGGGTTAGAGGTGGGAGAGAGGGACAGGATAGAGGATGTCAGTATGGGGTTAGGGGAGAAAAGAGAGTTGAGAGGATGGGAGGGGAAAGGGATGGGTTAAATTGGCAAGTGAAAGAGGATCAATGTAGAGTTGGGGGGGAAAGAGAGTTGAGAGGAGGAGGAGGGAAGAGGGACGGGATGGGTCGGGTCGCAGTGGGGAAGGAAAAGGATGTTAGGATAGGTAGGGGAAGGGAGAGAGAGAGTCAGGGTTGGTAGGGGAAGGGAGAGAGAGTCAGGGTTGGTAGGGGAAGGGTAGGGGAATCAGGGTTGGTAGGAGAAGGGTAAGGGAGTGAGGGTGGGTAGGGGAAGGGTGGTTGTTGGGGACTATATTAACTCTCTAGGCCTGTTTGTCATCCATTCATTGCTTATTAGATTGTTTGGAAACTCTTCAACGGGCAATTGGCTTCCAGGAGACTTGGTGCCTGTCCGATAACGTGGCCGTGGGTGACGCATTAAACTCAACCCCTTGTAGGAAATGTAGCTATAAATATTTTTAATTATAGTGTCTTGTATGTGTTATTTTAATCTTAATTTTTTTATTATGTCGTCAAAACTGCGAGGCAATTGATAATCAGACTGAATTAAAATTGAACACATAGCAAGCCGTAGTCAGGGCCTGAGTGAGGGATACGGACGCGGCCCTTGTCAAGACTAGTGTTGACAGTGCTCTTGCGACCGCTCGCCACATCGACTACTGCATATTACAACAAACCTCCTGCAATAAGGGCTCTCCCGTCATACAAATTCCATATATTCTGACCCTAGCGACCCCGGAGGGACCTCAAACACGACTCAGTACCCGTGTGTGATCTTAACTCTTTGGCCCCCCGGATGTCAGGTGTAGAGGTGGTGGTGGTGGGGCGTCTGTCTGTGTTCCTTCCCTGTGGTTGTTGTTACGCGGCACAGATGGCGCCACAGAGCTCAAGAGGGGAATGAAAGGGGTGGTGAAGAGGAGAGAAGAAGGGAGGCTAGGAGGAGAGAGGATGGTAGTAGGAAAATAAGAAAGGATGTAAAGAGTAATAGCTGTAGAATGAAGTTAATGAATGAGAGAGAAGAAGGAAGGTTTAAGGAGGAATGGAAGAATAAATTGTTAGACGGAATGAAGAAGAAGAAACTGAGAGAGGAAATGGCGAGTGGAAGGGAAGGAAGGGTAATGGGAATCAGAAGAAAATTAGGCCAGGAAAAGAAAGAAATATAAGGAAGAAAGTTAAGGGATAAAGAAGTGAAAGGGAAGGGATGAAGAAATGAAGGGGAAGGAAAGGGAAGGGATGAAGAAAAGGGAAGGAAAGTTAAGGGATGAAGAAGTGAAGGGGAAAGAAAGTTAAGAGATGAAGAAGTGAAAGGGAAGGAAAGTTAAGGGATGAAGAAGTGAAGGGAAGGGATGAAGAAGGAAAAGGAACGGATGAAGAAGGAAAGGGAAGAGATGAAGAAGTGAAGGGGAAGGGATGAAGAAGTGAAGGGGAAGGGATGAAGAAAAGGGAAGGGATGAAGAAGAGAAGGGGAAGGAAAGTTAAGTGGGATGAAGAAGGAAAGGGAAGAGATGAAGAAGGAAAGGGAAGAGATGAAGAAGTGAAGGGGAAGGGAAAGGGATGAGAAAGGCTCCATCCAGCCAAGAGGAGGTAATGAAGGAAGATGCTGGGTGCTGGAACAATGAAGTGTGTTGATACAAGTTAGAGTAATGATGGAAGGATTACAGTCTTATCTTACTTCAGAGATGGTGATGATATGATGATGATTATAATGATGGTAGTGATGATTAGGATATGATGATGATAAGGATGGTGAAGGTGATTATGATTAGGATATGATGGTGATGATGGAGATGAGTATGTTTATGATGTGATGGTGATGAGTATACTTATGATATGATAATGATGGTGGCGATGATAATTAGGATATGATGATGATGATAATGATTTCGTTGATGAAAATAATGATGATTATAAAACTTGAAATAAAGAACCAAAAAGGAAACGTGATTCAATTAATAACTTTCACACTCCTACGATAATAATATACAATGTTAAAGTAAATATAATAAACAATTGTGTGATATATTGTTCTTACATGGAGATTAAATTCTGGTTTATCTTCTTAGTTCGTCTGCCCCTCCCCTCCTCTCCCCCTCTCTCATCATACCTCTCCCATTCCACACATTCAGCAGTATCTTCCTCCTCTTCCACCTTTATCCTCCTTTCTTCCCTTCTCCTTCCTCCTCCTCCATCTCCAATTCCTTCTCTTCCCCTCCCTCTTCCCCCGTCCTCTTCCCCTACCTCCTCCTCCTCCTCCTTCCTTCTCTTCCCCTCCCCTCCTTCCTCCTCCTTCCATCTCCTCCTTCTTCCTCCTCCTCCTCCTCCTCCTCTTCCTCTTCCTCCTCCTCCTCCTCCTCCTCCTGTTTCCTGTGCGTGGTGTATTGGTGTGTGTTGGTCCTCCTCCTCCTCCTTCTCCTTCTCCTTCTCCTCCTCCTCCTCCTCCTCCTCCTCCTCCTCCTCCTCCTCCTCCCTCCTCCCTCCTCCTCCTCCTCCTCCTCCTCCTCCTCCTCCTGTTTCCTGTGCGTGGTGTATTGGTGTGTGTTGGTGTGTGTGTTGCTCCTCGTTGTGCTTGATATAGGCCACTCCTGCACTCCAAGTATGGGAGAGCCACTTGGTTCACCTCCTAGTATTAAACACACACTCCCCTTAACATTCTCTCTCTCTCTCTCTCTCTCTCTCTCTCTCTCTCTCTCTCTCTCTCTCTCTCTCTCTCTCTCTCTCTCTCTCTCTCTCTCTCTCTTTCTCTCTCTCTCTCTCTCTCTCTCTCTCTCTCATTTCTGAAGCTCTGTAAAGTTTGCCATGTATACAGTATATAATTATGTATGTACAGTATGTATATGTATGTATGTATAAGATATACTATTTCCAGTATTCCCTCCTTATACTATTTACTCAACAGTCCAGCCTCTCAAACCAGTTATTACTATATTTTATTTTTTTCCCTCATTCCTTCCTTCCTTACTTTCCTTCTACTCCTTTGTTCATCCTCTTCATCTGTCGTCCATTTTTCGTAATATATCGTCTGTATTCGTCTATCTTTCCCTCTTCCAGGTTTTAATGATATTTTCTTTTATTATTATTTTTGTTTTTACATCTGTGCTTCTTCGCTTTCTCTTAATATTATTTTGTATATATACTGGTACCTACTTATTGCAGTTTAATATGCTCTTTCTTTTCCATACGTTTTTCATTTAGCACTTAGAGATCGTTTTGTTCATCTCCATCTATTTTCCTTCATTTATTTTCTACTTCAGTTTTTTTTCTTTCTCCTTATTCCGTCTTCTCTCTGTACTGTGTATTTTTTCTGTTATTTCTTCGTTTCTCATCTCATATGCTGTCTCCTCTCTTTCTCTCGTCCTTATTCCTTCCTCCTCCTCCCTCCTTGCTTTTTCTTTTTTTTTCTTTTGCCTCATTCCTCTCATTATCTTCCTTATCCTCCTCTTCCACCTCCTCTTTCCATTCTTCCTCCTCCTCTTTCCATTCCTCCTCCTCTTTCCATTCCTCCTCCTCTTTCCATTCCTCCTCCTCTTTCCATTCCTCCTCCTCTTTCCATTCCTCTTCCCTATCACTCTTCCCCATTCCTCTCACTCAGCCCCTATTCTTCTCACTCCGTCCCCATTCCTCTCCACTCCGCCCCATTCCTCTCACTCCGTCCCCATTCCTCTCCACTCCGCCCCTTTCCCTTTTTCTGAGCTTCCCCGGTCCTGGCTTGCCCCCTAGCGCCCCCTGAAGGCAACAGACGCCAGCTCCTTGGTTAATCTCTTTCAGGTAAACATGTGAAGTGCTTGATCGGAACAGACACTCAGGCTGCCCTCTCTCCTTCCTCCCTCCCTCCTTCTCTCTCCTCCCACCCTCCCTCCTTCTCTCTCTTCTTCACGTCTTTCTCACCCTCCTTCTCTCTCCTTCCTCCCTTACACCCTCCCTCCTTCTCTCTCTTCTTCACGTCTTTCCCTACCTCCTTCTCTCTCTTCTTCACGTCTTTCCCTCCCTCCTTCTCTCTCTTCTTCATGTGTTTCTCTTCCTCCTTCTCTCTTCTTCACGTCTTTCACTATCTAATCTCTCTCGTTCTCTCCCTCTCTTCCTCCCTTCCAATCACTCATTCTTTCCCCTTACCTCTTCCTTCTCTTTGTTCACATTATCCTTCTTCCACTCTCTCCCCTCTCTGCTTTCGTAACCCTCCTCTTCTTCCCTTGCGTCTTCTCTCCTTCTTCTCCTTTTGCCTCTTATGCCTCACCGCTTTCTTTACCTTCTCCCCTCTCTTCAGTTCTTCAGCCTCTATTGCTTCACCTTTTGCATTCTCCTCATCTCTTTCTCCTCCTGCTCTTCTGTTTCCTTGTCTTTCTTCTCTACCTTGTCTGTCTGCCTCCTGTTCTGCCCTTCTGCTTGCTTCCCTGCTAGTGTGCCTGCTTTCTGATATTCCCTTTGTTTGTTTGTTTGTTTATTTGTTTCTTGCAACTATTTACTGTACATCTTCAAACACACACACACACACACACACACACTCGTCCATGCATCCTACTTCTCTTTTCTCCTCATTCATATTCATTCATAAATATTTCTTGTTTTTTATCCATCATCACTTTAGCTTTCAGTGCGTCATCACCACCTTCAGCTTTGGGTTCGTTTATCCGTGTCCCCATTTTAGCTTCCAGTCCAGTATTCGTTCCAGGTACTTATATATACTGTAGTAGCTTCCAGGTCTTTGTACATACATTCCAGGAATTTGTTTAGAGTACTGTACTTTCCTTGCAGTTCCTATGACGTCATCACTAACTTTACCTACCAATTCCCTTAAGTATATCACCACCAACTATGATTCATGACCACATATGACATCATCATTACTACCTATGACATCATCACTATAGTTACCAGTTCCCTAAATATATGAGTTTTATATTTCTTCTCTATACCCAAGTTATTACTGAAGGTTCCATCCAGTCCCTCCATCCTCAACCCTGTTTCTTTCACCACCCTGGGTATCTCGTACCTCCATCTCTTCCCCTTCCATCTCTCCCCCCTCCATCTCTCCCTCCTCCATCTCTCCCCCCTTTTTTTCCTTGCTACCCTCCACCGTGGTCTCAGGTTCCCCTCACCGGCCCCTCCCACTGCCAGCAGATAGCATCGTCCTCTCCTCCTCCTCCTCCTCCAACTTCTTCTTCTTCTCCTCCGTTCGTTCTTCCTCATTTCTTCTCCGTTTTCCGTCTCTTCAATTTTTTTAATCGTTTTCTCGTCCACCTTTCGTCATTTTTTTCACCGTTGTGTCTATTCCATCTTTCTCATCATATTCTCCTCTCTTCTCCTTCCTCTTTTCACTCTCCTTCTCTCTTCCTTCTCCTCCTCTTCCTCTTTTCACTCTCCTTTCATCCCTCTTCCCTCTCTCAGCATCAAACACCCTTCCCCCACTAGGGCCACCACTGGGGTCCGAACCTATATATTATCATCACCAAGTCACTTTCAACCTGTGAATCTAAGTCTTACGTTCGCTTCACTTCTTCATTTCTTCCTTCATTTCTTTCCTTCCTTAACTCTCTCTCTCTTTCTCTCTCTTTCTCTTTCTCTCTCACACACACAAACAAAATTGTATTGTGTCCTACCCCTCTCTTCTTTCCCTTCTTGTCCTTTTCCTCCTCCTCCTCCTCCTTTCTCTTCCTTTCTCTTCTTCTAATTCCTCCTCCTCCTCCTCCATCTTCTCTTCGTTTCCATTGCCTCCTCTTCCCGTCTTCCAGTGCCTCTCCTGCCTCCTCCATTCATCCTCTTTTTCTTTCATTCCTTTTCCATATATGATTGCACAGGGACCTTCCAATCCTCGCCTCCCTTTCCTCTCTCTCTTTCCCCTCTCTCTCCTTCTCTCCCTCCCCTCTCTCTCCTTCCCTCCCTCCCCTCTCTCTCCTTCCTTCCCTCCTCCTTGATGCTCTCCCCACGTCTCCCTCCCCATTTTTTCCTCTTTCTCCCCCTCATCCTTTCTTCCCTCCAATTCCTATCTCCCCTCCCTCTCCTCTCCCTTCCTCTCCTCTCCCTCCCCATTTTTCCTCTTCCTCCCATGTCCCTTCCTCTCTCCCATGTCCTCTCCTCTCTCCCCCTCAATCCCCTTCCTCTCCGTCCCTACTCACCTCCACACACGATGAATTTATGGTCAAATATGCTCCCGTCCAAATTCAATTCCAGAGTCGGGATTCTTTCAGTCGTCGCACGAAGTCAAAATCAAAAGTCCATTTATCCTTCATCGTCAAGAGCGGATCCGGGGTCAGTTCAATATTGGGGCTGCCTGCGTCTGTTAAATGAATCACGGACCGGGGGCTGCTTTTTAATACAGGCAACTCGAGAACGTTGACGACCACTAGAACCAGAGCACCATCATGGGTCACTGAGGTCTTTAAGGGAGGAAGGGAGGAAGGAAGGTAGGGAGGAAGGGGCGTGTGTGTTTGTTTTTGTGTGATGTGTGTTTGTGTGTGTGTGTGTGTGTGTGTGTTTGTGTGTGTGTGTGTGTGAGAGAGAGAGAGATGTGTGTGTGTGTTTTGTTTTGGTGGTGATGTAAAATGAAGTGACCAGGTGTGCGTTGTTGTGATGAAGTAAGCCTGTGTGTATATTGTGTGTGTGTGTGTTTTGGTGGTGATGTAATATGAAGTGACCAGGTGTGTGTGTGTGTGTGTGTGTGTGTTGTTGTTGTGATGAAGTAAGCAGCAGTTGTGTAGTAAGTGAGCCAGTGTGGAGACGAAGCAAGTGGAGAGGCCAGGTGTGTGGAGGTGACGTCAGAGCATCACCTCCTTAGCTCCCCTCACCGCTTAAGTCCCTCCACCCTGCCTCTGTCTTGTTGTGGCCTCTTACCTCCTGCCATAGCTTGACTAAGAGGTCCGGCCACCCTCACAACCCAACCTCCTTCTTATACACACACACACAGACAGACGCACACTTCTGACACCCAAACCCCTATTTTACACCCACACCTTCACAACCCCATCTCCTTCTTATACACACACACACACACACACACACACACACCTGTCTTCTTTGGAGTGACGATTGTATAAAGTAATGGAGTTTCAGTACATACAGTATTTTTGGAAGAATATGTGTTTTGACAGGTTTTTGTAGGGAGTTTTGTAATGGTTGTTTTATTTTTTATGTAGGATTCAATTACTTCATGTTTGGGAATGGAAAGGCCTCCTCCTTGATTGAACGGTGAATGTGAAGTGCACCCCCCTCTTCCCCCTCCCCCCCCTCCCCCTCCCCGAATCCATTGCCTCCTTGTTTCTTGATGGAGTGCCGCCCCCTTCCTTGTTTCTGTATGACCTGCTCCCCCCTCCCCCCTCCCCCCATTCCTACGTATCTCTATATGGAGTGTCCCCCTTCTTAATATGGAACAACTCCCCTACTTCAGTGCCCCCCCACACCCCTCCCCCGCCCCCCTTTTGCTTCTGTATGGAGTGCCGCCCCCCTGCCTCCCCCTCCCCCTCCCCTGACGGCACCACCACCACCACCACAGCCTGTTAGCGACGTTAAACAGGGCGGGGAATTTAATATTCAGGCGGGCAAGTGGTCCTTCAACCCCTCAAGTGGCCCGGTAAATATTATCACTGTGACGTGCGCCACTCACACTCAAGGGGCACACTGATAGGGAGAGGGAGAGAGAGTGAGAGTGAGAGTGGTGGTGGGGGGTGGGGGAGGAAGAGAAAGAGAGAGAAGAAAGAAAGAAAGAGAGGTAGAGTGAGTGAGTGAGAGGTGGCCGCTGGACCCGTGTCAGACATGGAGGTCAAACGCCCCGCCCACCGTGTCTTGTTCCTCCAGGATTACATTACAGATTTTACAAGCCTCGCCAACCAACCCATCCATCCATCCCTCCATCCCTATACCTCCCCTTCCTTCCTTCCATCCACTCACCCATCCATCCAGCCCTATACCTCGCCAAGCAACCCATCCCTCCATCCCTATACCTCCCCTTCCTTCCTTCCATCCACTCACCCATCCATCCAGCCCTATACCTCGCCAAGCAACCCATCCATCCATCCATCCATCCCTATACCTCCCCTTCCTTCCTTCCATCTACTCACCCATCCATCCAGTCCTATACCTCGCCAAGCAACCCATCCATCCCTATATCTCCCACCCTTCCTTCCTTCCTTCCCCTTATTTACACCCAACGCCCACCCTCATCTAGCCCCACCCACCACCCATCTCTCCTTTACACCCAAAACCCTCCACCACAAAGGCCAAGAAGATGAAGGAAGGGAGGGAGAGGCAGAAGTTTAAGATCAAGGTGGAAAGGCGAGTATTTGGGTCAGATGAAAGAGAGAGAGAGAGAGAGAGAGAGA
Organism: Petrolisthes manimaculis; assembly: GCA_034508575.1. NCBI lineage: Eukaryota > Metazoa > Arthropoda > Malacostraca > Decapoda > Porcellanidae > Petrolisthes > Petrolisthes manimaculis. Next base: position 122,069 of record JAWZYT010001237.1, on the reverse strand, counting down.
GAGAGAGAGAGAGAGAGAGAGAGAGAGAGAGAGAGAGAGAGAGAGAGAGAGAGAGAGAGAGAGACACAGGGAGAGAGAGAGCGAGAGAGAGATAGATAGAGATCAGTTTAAAATAGAAGAGAACTGTAATACTGAATGCATAACTACTGAATCCTCCAGGCTGTGTCACAAAACAGACCAGACCAGTTACTGTATAATGTGGTTGTCTCTCTCTCTCTCTCTTGGGAAATTTTGGAGGAATCTGTGAATGAAAGTAGAGGTTACGAGAAACAGAAGCAGAAGAGGAGGAGGAGGGGGAAGGAAAGGTAGGGGGAAGGAAAGGTAGGGGGAGAGAAACATAATTATAAGAGGAGGAGAAGGAGGAGAAAGGAAAATATTATGGTAAGAAAAAGAGGAAAAGGAGAGGAGAATATTATAGTAGTAGGAAAAGTGAAAAAAGGGAGAGGAGATTTAGAAGGAGGAAATGGAGGAGGTGGAGGAGGAGGAGATGGAGTAGGAGGAAATGGAGGAGTAGATGGAGAAGGAGTAGATGGAGAAGGAGGAGATGGAGGAGGAGATGGAGATGGAGGAAATGGAGGAGATGGAGGAGGAGGAGATGGAGGAGGAGGAGATGGAGGAGATGGAGGAGGAGGAGGAGGAAATGGAGAAGGAGGAGATGGAGAAGGAGGAGATGGATAAGTAGGAGATGGAGTAGGAGATGGAGAAGGAGATGGAGAAGGAGGAGATGGAGGAGGAGGAGATGGAGGAGGAGGAGAACTGTAGTATAAAGGTAGGTGGGTAGGAACTTCTCTCTTACACTCCCGAGGCGGTATGGGCGGAGACTTGACTGAGAAGGGAAGGATCAGGTTGCCCCCTCCCTCGTCTGGAGATCTTGTACTGCTACGAACACCCTGCCTATGTTGTTGTTGTCGTCGTCGTCGTTGTAGTCGTCGTTATCGTCACTCGCTGCCCAGGAAACGTAGGAGGTGTGAATCTAGCCTGGGGACGAGAGAATGGCAGGGGTGAGGGGGACGAGAGATGCAGGGGTGAGAGGGTAGTGAGAGGCAGGGGTGAGGGGGATAAAATATATGGAATCTCTAACTACTAGTGTTCACAATTTCATCTCACTATCATTATTCACCTGTCTATTTTCACTATCCTTGTTTATTGCCTATTTTCACTATCCTTTTTTATTGTCTCTTTTCACTATCCTTTTTATTGTCTCTTCACTATCCTTTTTATTGTATCTTTTCACTATTTCCGTTCATTGTCACCATTCATTGTCACCATTCACTATCCCCATTCATTGTCACCATTTACTAACTCCGTTCATTGTCACCTTTCACTGTCATCTTTCACCATCCCCTTTCGACACTCTCTTCCTGTTTACAATCCACTTACTTACACTATCCCTTTATTTTATACCCTGTTGTCCATCCAGTATCCCTGTGTTGGCTATCCCTGTCCAGCTTGTAGCCTTTCCAGCCCAGCCCAGCCAACCCTATACACTATATTAAAGAAGTAATCTGAGGCTGAGCCGAGGGAGAGGGGACGGGGGGGGGGGGGGGGCTGGGAGGGGGCCGGATACACGTGTTTCTGCAATATTTACCTTGTACCACCACCAACTTTGCTCCCTTGCAGGCCAGCCCCCACACACACCCACACACCCACACACAAAAACACACTTACATTCTTGCACACACAAAGACACATACACACAGTTACATTCTTGCGCACACACACACACACACAAACACATACTTGCACACAGGAACACACACACACACACACACACACACACACACACAGACACAGACACAGACAGACAAAAGCAGTGAACTATAACGAAAAGGAAGAGACGCTACACACCCCAACGAGCAAAAGGGCGTAAAATATGGAATCACAGCGTATCGACACAATTCATCAAAGTTAATACGGTCCATTTCCCCTCCGTTATATATAAAGGATCAGAAACTCTTATGCCGGGTCAGGAACCATGCAGGATCGATGAGCAGTTGGTGGTGAAGGAGTGACATACGAGTATCAACACACACACTTATTATTACCAACACATGCCAAGGAGGGAGAGTATAGATTAAAGGAGAGGGTATATAATTATAGTGTTGACATTTCTGGAGATCATTATTCTTCCAAACTCCTCCCAGCAACATAACACCATTATTTTTGTTAATCTGGTCCTGTTTCCTGGCATACATTGGAGGAATTAAGGTGCTCCAATTCACCAAAAGTATACTCTCCCCTTAAGGACCCTGTGATCGTGTATCCATGGAAATTGGAGGCTTCTGATTCTTCATAACTAAGCCACCAAACTCACTCCATTTATATAGACGATGTTTCGTGGCGATATTTGAAGGACTCGTATACTTTTAATATTTCTGAATACATTACAGGGTCCATTAACGGATACTAACACAACAAACCAAGCTGAAATGAAGAAGGGAAAAAGATATATTTAGAATACACTTACAACCTCATTGAAAGAACACAGAAATGGACTTATAATGTTTGTATAATTGATAAAACACAGAAATGGACTTATAATGTTTGTATAATTGATAAAACCCAGAACTGGACTTATATAATGTTTGTATAATTGACAAAACACAGAAATGGACTTAAAATGTTATGTATAATTGACAAAACTCTAGAGGTATGGTTTGTGTATAGTGGAGGGAAGAGGGGTTAGGGTGTTGAGTATAAATTATCACCCACGAACTGTACAGATGCGGTGGTGATGCTGGACGTAAAGAATTGCAGAGTGAAATACGCAGCTTAAAGATAACCCCCACCAGCTTACCACCATAGGGAGGGGAGACCGCACACACACATACATACATACATACATACATACACACACAGCTCAGTACCCTTGCAACAGAAGGTCTACGCGTTTGCAACAATAAGACAATGATCCGATAACACACGCCCCTAGCACCATCCATCAAACAACACACACACACACACACACACACACAAAAGGCAAACCGCCAATTAAACAATAAAACAATGATCCGCTAACACACACACACACACACAATTTAACAACACAGAATGGCACGGGATAGAAAAATTGCAACAAAAGGAGATTACAAGAGCACAAAACAAATGAATACCAGCCAGCTGTAAACACGATAGAGACTGTTGTGTGTATTGTAGGGGTGGGGGGGGGGGGTGCGGATGGGGGGCCGAGAGGGGGTGGATGGGTACAACTAGAGGTCGGGAGTGGGTAGGGGATTGGAGGTGGGGGCCAGGAGGGAGTGAAGGGGTACAAGTAGGGGTCGGGAGGGAGGGGGCAGTTATTTGATGGGGAAGGTCACCCGTACTTAAAGGGTTAATAATAATGATGATAATATGGTTGGCTGACTGGATGATTGGCTGACTGGTTGGTTGGTTGGTTGGCTGACTGGTTGGTTGGTTGACTGGTTGGCTGTTTGGCTGAATGGTTCCTTGACTGGTTGGCTGGTTGGTTGACTGTTTGGCTGGTTGGCTGTCTGGCTGGCACCCGACCCAAAACAATAGCTCTGGGTTGGTCTCACAAAAGGCTCATTGCAGACATATGGCAGCCTGGCGACACAATGGCAAACAGTTCATTATGTTATTGACTATTTTGTGGTGGGTGGCGGCTTCCTAGTGAGCAGTTCATTATAATTCATTCATTCATTTGGTGTTTAGTTTCTTTTATCCTTTGTTCTTTTCTTTCAATATTACAATTCTTCACTCTGTCGTAACATTGTACTCTCATTCCTTCTATTTGCTCTATTCCTCGATGACAGGTTACAATTATTATTATAGTCCAGTGTCTGATTCACATAACAGAATTATCAACCTAACAAATTCGACACTTATGAGTGAGTTTCCTATATTATTACTGCTGTGATTCGGAATACAACACGACCCCTTTAGTCTCCTTCGCCTATACCATTGGAGGCTACAGATTCAACCAAAGTGTCCCACAACACGGCACATACACTGGGAAGGAATGTTGCGAGAAGTAGTTTGGTGGAATCAGTTTATCCTACATATTCACCAACAATACCTTACTCGCCTTTAATCTCTCATTAATTATGCTCTAGGTAATGTATTCAGAGGCTTGTATAGGGAAGTCAAAGGAGGCAGGATTGAGAGGTATAGCCTTGTTCAACACACTAGCAATACCGATGATAATAATGGCTTTTTATACTTGATTCTGATCCTAAAGATTCTAATAAAACTCTCTCTATGTATAATACAGTGGGAAAATATGTGTGTTCTTTCTTTATTCTGGACTTTTACGACACATTTGCTAACATTCTGACATAGCAGCATCACACTCGCACATACATACATACATACACACACCATACATCCATATACACACATACATACATACATCCATACACCGTTACTCTCATACATACATCACCCCTATACCCTTCCATATATCGTTTCCTTCCTCTTTGCCAAGTCGGAATATTCCCCATTTTTTCCCCTCTCTCTTGTCCTTTTTTTCTTTTCCTATACCCTCTCTTCGTCCCTCAGTTCGTCTTCTCCATTCTCCTCTTCTTTCTTCAGTTACTCTTATTCCTGCTTCATCGTCAATCTTTTCTTCCTCCCCCGTGCTTATTTTCCTGATCCTTTCATCAATATATCCACAAACCAAGCCAAGGTCCCTCCCACCCAACCCCAATCATCCCATCCCATCCTACCCCATCCTTTGTTGCTGGAAATTTTATAATAATATTCTATGTATAAAATGTAATAATATTTTAACTATATTGTTCTATATTACCTTATGTATAAATATAGCACTACATAGGCTAAACTTTTACATGTAAAATGACTACTAAATAATCTTAATTTTAATTTAATGTAGTGTAATGTATGAAAAACCATTGTTTAATGGAATAAAGATTCTGATTCTGATTCTGATTTTCATCCCATCCTATCTAAACACCCCACCTCACCCCTCCCAATTCTTCCCCACCTCACTCTACCCCTTCCCCTCCCTTCCTACCCCTTCCCCTCCCTTCCTACCCCCTTCCCTCTTTTCCTACCCCCTCCCCTCCCTTCCCCTCCCATCATAAAACTAAACATCAAACATTATTTACGGCGGGTGTTTGTCAAGAGGCCACGACTTCCGAGGTGATATTCGTCGCCCAGTTTTGATTTTGGTCCGGATGCTGAGGGCAATATCTGGTCCCTGTGTGTGTGTGTGTGTGTGTGTGTGTGTGTGTGTGTGTGTGTGTGTGTGTGTGTGTGTGTGTGTGTGTGTGTGTGTGTGTGTGTGTGTGTGCGTGACCCCTTGTGGCACCCCGTTGGCACTGTGGTTTTGTGGCGTGTGGTGTAATGTGGTGAAGGGAAGAGGAGGACACACACACAGACGACACACACACACACACACACACACACACACACACACATTGCCAGCATCACGGGATCCTGTCACACACAACACAGCTGCAACACCACCTCGTCCCTCCCCTCAATCAGTACAACACACATTGCCACTTGGCCATGCAACACTACCAATATCATGAGCAACATACCCTGCCCTGACCTCCTGCAATATTCAACACACCCAACAGACGTAACATACCACCTGGGGGAAGGGGGAGGGGGAGGGGGAGGGGGGAGAAGTTGCAAGGTAAATTCTCGTACACATACTATTGTCTTATACTGATGTCACGGCCTCTCTCTCTCTCTCTCTCTCTCTCTCTCTCTCTCTCTCTCTCTCTCTCTCTCTCCTACTGCATATTGTAGAGATGTATCGCTTTTCTGTTATGTCTCTCACCACTGGGATGTTTATAACCCACTACTACCTACTATGTTGTTGTTGTTGTCTGTTGTGTTGTACTATATATATATATTTTAACACTCGATCCGTTCCGTGTTTTGGTCTGACGAATTTCATCACTCAATCCTTATTATTAATTTGTAGATAGCGTACGTTTCATTGTCGGTATAGAATGTAGGAGGAAGGAGGAAGTTTGGTGTGCAATGCTCTGTGTTTATATATATAATGGCAGTAACTTCTCTTTCTCTCTCCGTTGTCATATGCGTTGTTGTGTTGACGTAAATATGGCCTTTAAATTTAACCTTTTTTTTTTTCTTTTTTTCTTTTTTTTACATTATGTAGTGCTTTATTGTTACTGTGTGTTGATGTGTGTCTGCATTTAGTTTCATTATTCCTCCTTTAATACTGTCCACCATTACTCTGCTTCCATTCCTTTCACTCCACCATCTCCTCTATCTTTTCCTCCCTCTTGTTGTCCTCCTTCTTATTAATCGTACCTCTTTTCGGTTTTCCTTTTACTCCCTTTTCCCTCCCTCCCTTCATCCTTGTTCCCTTCTCTCTCTTCCTTCTTCCCATTCCCTTCCTTTTTTTCCCTCTCCCTTCCTCCCATTTCCCTTTCTCCCTTTCTCTTTTTTCCTTCTCCCTTCTTCTCACTTTCCTCTCCCCTCATCCATCCCCTGTCCCTCTCCTTTTCTCTCATTTCCTCCCATTTCTCTTTCCCCTCATCCCTCTCCCCTCATCCGTCCCTTGGCAGTGTCGTGGCTGTAGGCGGCTGTGAGGGACGGGCGTGAAGGTGGGCTGAGGGTAGCCACGCCCACCGAGGGGAGACAACAACAACACCCACCCCACCCCACCCAGTCTGTGATATGATAGCGGTTGTGGTGACGGCCCCCTCCTCCTCCCCCCCTGACACCCCTCTCTCCCTCACACCCATCCTCCTAATCCTTACTCTTGTCTTTTCTCTCTTGTGAGTTCCACCCTCATTACTTCTGTGTTAAAGAGTCCTCATGATTCCTTGTCATTCTCCTGTTTTCATACCCGACTTTCACCCTTTCCTCATGCATCTCACTCATCACCCTCCACCACTCCCCCTTCCTCACCCATCACCCTCCCTCACTCCCCCTTCCTTAGTCATCAGCCTCCCTTCAAACCCCCTCACACCTTCCTGACCACCAAAGATAGGATGCATGTCAAGTTTAAATGGATATAAATTATTAGCCAACACACAGCACTAACTTTTGTGTGTGTGTGTGTGTCTGGTTCACTGGTAACTCTCCCACGATCCTCTCTGTATAGTGTTGACATGATTTAAGGGGATTGATAGTATACATTTGGTACATAGGAGCGCCTTGATTCCTCCAAAGCATTGCCAGGAAACAGACAGATCCGGGTTAACTAAAGTAAGTCATGGTGGACTGTGTTGCTTGGAATAGTGTGGAGGAATCAGTCGCTCCAGATTTACCAACACTGTACTGCCTTCCCCCTTAACACACAACAACTCTGGTGGTCAAGTTGGAGGGAGACTGATCCTCCAAACTAATACAGGAAAACAGGAAACAGACTAGTACCCTCAGTATACGAGTTTTGTAGTCTAGTTTGGAGGAATATGTACCCCTTTCAATCTAAGGTATTGAAAGAACACAGTGCGTTTGCTTTTCCAATTCCTGTATAGTGGTGGTGGTCAGACATCCAGGACATAGAGAATATAAGAGAAACGATAGCAAACATGATATTGTGATGATGATAGATTCAGTATTGCTTCCCTTTCCCTACACAAATGTCAAGGTGTGCCCATTTCATGCTTGGTCAAATCATAATACACAGGGCAACTCCAGTGTCTATTTCAAGTGTACAGTAGTTTTGACATGGGTAATATAGTTAAGAATATTTTTATACTCTTATCTAGCAAGTTGTTAGAGTACAAGGAAAGGAGTACCTAGGAGTACAGAAAGAGAGAGAGATGAGGGGAACACACACACACACACACACACACAAACACATACAGAGAGAGAGAGAGAGAGAGAGAGAGAGAGAGAGAGAGAGAGAGAGAATGAATGACATAAGGGTTAGTTGGGGCGTGGGTGTGTCCACATTATACGCTCTGTTAGTTTCCTTGTGTTCACGTCGACCCTGGCCTTTCTCTTCTTTCCCTTCCTACTGTCCCACCACTCTCTCCTCCCTACACACAGAAACCCCTTTGCCTCCCTCCCTAACCCCCTAACATTTCCTCCCAACCCCCAGAAACCCCTACCCTTCTTCCCAACCCCACCACTCTCCCTCCTAGCCCCGCCACTCTCCCCTCTCAAACCCCAGAAGCCCATACTCTCCCTCCTAACCCCCCAAACTCCCTACACACCCTCCCTCGTGAATCCTCCTCTCTTTCCCTTCCCCTCCCCTCCTCCTCCTGGACCCTCCTCTTTTTCCCCTCCCCTCCCCTCCTCCTCCTGGACCCTTCTCTTTTTCCCTTCCTTTCCATTTCCTACCCTTTTTCTCTCTTCCCTTTCTCTCTCCTTCAAAAACAAATAATACTGTGTAATTCTCTTATCTGTCAGAACGCATTGGGTGACTTCTTATTAGATTTTAAACTCGCCTTTTTAACTAACTAGATTTTAAACTAAATCTTCAGAATTTCGTGAGTTTTAGATATCGATCTGAAAATCCACCATGTCAAATTTCACGAGGATATTATATATAAAGAGAGAGAGAAATGAAACCTTTAGACCATCCTTGATATTTTACCTCACTGGCTCCCACACTCCCGGAAAGAAAATAATAATCTCCGCTCTGCTACTCATTGCATCGAAAAAAAAGAGGAAGAAAAAAAGATAGAAGTAAAGAAGTGGATGGAAAAGTGTAGCGAGAGGAAGAGTAAAATATGGCAGTGTTATATCACAACATTCACTAATTAAAACCACCCCATGCAGTGTGGAGGAGTAGGCACCCCCACCCCTTACACCCCCCTAGACACCCCTCAGTCACTACACCCCACGGCCCCCCATGAACCCAACTACACCCCTTAGCCCCCCACCCGACTTGCACCCTTTAGCACCCAGCCCGACTACACCCCTCAGCCCCACTATTTCACTCCTTAGCCTCCCACTACACTCCTTAGCCCCCTACTCTCCCTCCTAGCCCTCTCATCTTCCTTCCAGTTCCCCCTCTCCATATCAGCCCCCTGCAACAGCACTCCTACCCTCACCTCCACCTCACCCATCCTCTCTCAGCCCCCAACGGCACTCCCCCTCCCCCCCCCCCACCTAAGGCACATTCTAGCCCCAAACCTCCTCCCCATGACGCCCCCCAGCCTCTCCCCCCCCCCCCCACTCACCCCCTTGGCACCTCCCAGGCAAACAGTCTACCTAACTCACATTTCAGTTCCCACAATTTTCTATTCAGCTGCTTTTTTCAGCAGTGTGTGTGTGTGTGTGTGTGTGTGTGTGTGTGTGTGTGTGTGTGTGTGTGTGTGTGTGTGTGTGTGAGTGAATGAGGCACTTTCTCTCTCGACCATAACAAGGAAGAGACTCACTAATTTTATCGTCTCGTAATATTTTTGGGCTTGGGGGACCTGATTGAAGAACCCAAGTTAATGTTGAACCCAATATTAATTTTTCTATCTATATATTTTTCTTCTCTTTGTGTGGTTTCTTGGTTAATTAATCTGATCTGTTTGTGTGTGTGGTGTTTCGTCTCTTCTATTACTGATGTACCGTATGTAAAAGGATTTGATTTGTTGTGTAATAAACTGATCATAAGTCTTTTGTATGACTTTATGTTATGGATGATACATTTTAGTGTGTGTTGTGGTCAATGTCATTCCTATATCTAACATCCATTGTCTATTATTGTCATCACAGACTTGTAGTATCTATATATCTAAATGAAGAGACTTTGTTTGTCTGTCGGGCTATACAAATTGTCATGTGACCACCTACAGCACCAGGAATTAACACACGGAAAGTGGACGTACACAAGGAGGGGACAGAGGACATTTTCGTCATAAAAAACACCCCACTAATTACTTAATTACACATGCTTCACTTGGTCTAGTCTCCACTATTTCTAAATACTTTCATTACCACTATAATAGCAAGTATTGACCCCCTCATCTACGACCACCACCACTACTACTACTATTCCTACTACTACTTGACCACAAATATATAACACCACCACCACCAACAACAACAACACTACTTTTTCTAACTACCAACACTACTGTACATAATTTACTCCTCACCACCACTACCACACTTTCATCACTCCTATTCCTTCCCCACCCTCACTCACCCCCACTCCTTCTTTCCACCCTCACTCACTCCTCATTCCCCTTCCCCATCGCCATTCTCCCTTCACTCTCACTTCTCCTCCTTCTTGCCACTACTTCCCTGCTCCTCCCACCTTCTCATTACCCACCAAGCTAATCCTTAAAGACCCTGGGACTGAGGCTAAGGGGCGCCCCAACACAATCTTTGGCCCCAATTTTCTCGGGGAGGATCAAGCAACTGGATGCAACGTGGGTCCTGATTAGAGGGGGGGTTTGAAGAGGGGGGATTACTACAGTGGAGGGGGAGGGAGGTGTCAGGGAAGGAGTGGAGAATGGTTTTGAGAGAGAGAGAGAGAGAGAGAGAGAGAGAGAGAGAGAGAGAGAGAGAATTGGTTTGGTTGGTTAGTTGGTTTAAAGAGAGGGTTGGAAAAACATTGGGGTTGATTCGAAGTGATGTGATGAGGAGCGTGGATAGGGATGGTTGATTTGAGAAAGAATGAGGTAGAGGTGCAACAGAGTGGGCTATGTTTTTTTTTATTTTTTTATTGTATTATGCTACATATATATTATTTATTTAGCCAGGTTCACATGGAATTATCCTTACTGTAAACACTTTTAGTAACTCATTACTCCTTCCTTCTTTCCTTTCTTTCTTCTTGGCTCTCCCCTTTCCTCCTTCATTCCTTACTTGACCCCTCTTCCTCCTTCCTTCTTTGGCCTTATATTTTCCTCCTTTTTGCCCCCTTTTCCTCCTTCTTTCCAGCCCCCCTCCTTTCTCTCCTTCCTTCTTGCCCCCCTCCTTTCTCTCCTTCCTTCCTGCCCCCCTCCTTTCTCTCCTTCCTTCCTGCCCTCCCCCCTTCTCTCCTTCCTTCCTGCCCTCCCCCCTTCCTTCCTTCCTTCCTGTGCCCCCCCCCCCCTTCCTTCCTTCCTTCCTGGACCCCCTTGGTTGGCTTAGTGTCACAGCAGGAGGTTGGTGCTCTGTGGCTCCTTATCACTCCACTTTTCCCATAGTAGCCGAGGACGGGGAACTCATTCAGTTTTATATTAAGGTTGTAGAGTGTCCGGACGTGTTCAGGCTGCTCTCTCTCTCTCTCTCTCTCTCTCTCTCTCTCTCTCTCTCTCTCTCTCTCTCTCTCTCTCTCTCTGGTTGGTTAGTTGGTCTTTTTCTCTTTCATAGCCTAATTTACCACCTTTTATTTTATGTTCTTTACTTCCACTTTTCATTATCTTCTTCCACTTGTTCTTTCGTTCTTTTCTCTAGTGTTCGCTTTTGAGGCGTTTTCCACTTTTCTTTCACTTCCAGCCATATGCAAACATTTCAGTTTTTTTTTTTTTCATGATCACAAAACAAAAAACTTCCATTATCACTAAACAAGGATTTTCATTTTTTTCATACTTACTACACAAACAATTTCATGTTTTCCATAGTAACTAAGCAACCAAATTAAGTCATTTTCAAAAATCAACGAATTAAGTGATTATCGAACATCGTCTAATTAAGTTAGGTATTTAAAAAGATCATCGATTATCATTGATTTTCGAGAATCAGCAAAATTTGTGATATTCGGAAATCAGCGACTTCAGTTATTTTCGATAATCAGCAAATTAGGTGATTTTTGTGAACCAACAATTTAAGTGATTATCGAAAATCAACAAAATAAGTGATTTTCAAAAATAATGACAATAAAAGATTTAAAAAAGAATAATCGAATTACCGTACGTTATTTAAAAAAAATAATCGAATTAAGTTATATCATAAGTTTGACTCCTTTCGAGTTGATCGATTACAAATAGACCATTAACGATTGAAATAGACCCTCTGTCCCAGTAACCCCACACATGTTTCTTTAGAAGTGGTCGATATGTAGATTGGTCTGTTGATGATTGATTCAGATGGAGAACACTATCCTAGATAATCAAAATACACCTAATACAAACATTACTTTAGAGAAACATAATGACCACCAGTCCACCTTTTATTATGTTCAGGGTTTGTGCTCATTCAGACTTCTCTCGTTATCCTCCACCACCACCCACCTCTCCTCTCATCCTTCTCCTCCTCCACCCACCTTCTCCTCTCATCCTCTTCCACCACCCACCCACCTCCACTAATCCTACTCCTCCTCCTCCACTACCAACCAACCAACCACTCATCGATCCATCTCTCACCACCCATCCATCCATCCACCTTTCCTCTCACCCACCTCTACCACCACCACCACCCAAACAAAAGTCATTAGTAGCTGTTATGTTTGTACTTGTTTGGCAGGATTCTAAATGGCTAATCTCAGTTACAAATGCAGTATCGTCTTTCCTTTCCTCGACTCAGACCTGTTCCCCCCCTCCCCCCCACACATTCCCCCCCTCCCCCCCACACATTCCCTTCCCCACCCCACACCCCACACATTCCCCTCCTCCCCCACCTTCCTTTCCTGGTGCTCTTCCCTGATTGGCTGGTTCCTTCGTTCAGGGCACAAACACGAATTTCTGGCCCTGATCCCTTTGTCGCCTCGATCCTTGTGGTGTGTGTGTGTGTGTGTGTGTGTGTGGTCCAAGTTTGTCTGGTTGTATCCTCCCTTTCCTGCCTGCTGACTTCTTTCTTTTATATTTTCTTTTTCCCAGTCCACTGTTCATCATCATCATCAACCTCAACCTCTCTCTCTCTCTCTCTCTCTCTCTCTCTCTCTCTCTCTCTCTCTCTCACACACACACACACCAGCAGCCTTCCGCATCTCCGCCATATTTCTCTCTGGTTGCCTTTCCCCTTCCCATTGTCTCTCAACGTCTTCCTTCCTCGTCTCTCCTTACTTCTCATTCTCATTTTCTTCCTTTCCTTCCCTTACTCCTCCTTTTTCTTCCTTTCTTTACTCCTCCCTTTTCTTCCTTCCCTTACTCCTTTTTCTTCCTTCCCTACTTCTCATTCTCATCCTTCCCTTCCCTTACTCCTCCTTTTTCTTTTCCCTGGGTGTCTCTTCCTTCCTCGTCCTCTTGTCTCTTTCATTTTCTTTCTCCATCATCCTGTTTTCCTTTTATTTTTCTCCTCCATCCCTTCCTCCTTCCTTTTTTGTTTCGTGTTTCTTTTCTCCTTCCCTTCTTCATCTTTCCTCTTCTTTTATCTTGCTACTCTACTCTTCCCTGCTCTTTCTCTTGCTTCCTCCCTACTTCAACCTGCCTGCTCTTTCTCCTCTTCCTCTCTTTCTCTTTTTCCTCCCTACTTCAAACAGCTCATTCTCTTGCTTCCTCCCTGCTTTAACCTGCTCTTTTCCCTGCTTCAACCTGCTCTTTTCCCTGCTTCAACCTGCCCTGCTCTTTCCCCTGCTTCTGGCTCCACATCTCGGCCTGCTCTTTCCCCTGCTTCTCGCTCCTACTTCACCTCCCTGCTGGTTTCTTCTCTTCTCTCCAAGTTGCTGGCTAGTCCGTGTAACTGTCTGCTGCTTACAACTCAACATCCACAGCCTCTCACCCTGCCTCTCGTCTCTCTTTCCTCCTCTCGTCTCTCTCCCTCCTCCATTTTTCTTCACCCTTTGTTTCTTTCTTCCCTCCTCCTTTTTTCTTCACCCTTTGTTTCTTTCTTCCCTCCTCCTTTTTCTTCATCCTTCGTTTCTTTCTTCCCTCCTTTTTCTTCACCCTTCGTTTCTTTCTTCCTCTTTTCTTTCACCCTTAGTTTCCTTCGTTCCTCATCCTTTTTCTTCCTCTTCTCTTTCCTTCCTCCTCATCCTTTTTCTTTCTCTTTTCTTTCCTTCCTCCTCTTCTCTTCCTTCCTCATTTTCCTTCCTCTCCTCTGTATTTTTCGTAGTATCTTTCTTTTCTCCTCTTACTCCCCTTTCCTCTATTTCTTCGTCTCTTTCCTCCTCTTTAGCATCATCAATCTCTTCCTTTTAATCATTTTCTTTACTTTCATTATCTTGCTTTTTCCCTTTCCTTCCTTCTCATCCAACTTTGCCTCTCTGCTCTCTCTCTCTCTCTCTCCCCCAGCCCTCCCCTCCTTCTCTTAGTCCTCAGTCGATCCTTCAGCTCTCTCTCTCTCTCTCTCTCTCTCTCTCTCTCTCCCCTTTGTCGGCTGTTTTTTTACATCTATGTCCCTCACTTCATATTTTCCTTTTTTTTTTCATCCCTATCGTCTTTGTCCCACATTCTTTTCTCCTCAATTCCATTTTCGCTTTTCCCGTCTTCAGTCGTCACCTCCCTTCTTTTTCTTCATCTCTTTCGTGTTTGTCTTTTCCCCTCTTCCATCTCAGCCTGTTCACAACTCTTCCATCTTCGCCTTTCCTCTCTTCTATCTTCGACTCTCACCTCCTCTTCCGTCTTCGCCTCTCACCTCCTCTTCCATCTTCGCCTCTCACCTCCTCTTCCATCTTCGCCTCTCACCTCCTCTTCCGTCTTCGCCTCTCACCTCCTCTTCCATCTTCGCCTCTCGCCTCCTCTTCCGTCTTGGCCTCTCCCACTCCTCTTCCAGCTTCGAGATCTCCTCATTACTTCACTAAGAGAAATAGACCCAAATGGCTCCAGACAGACTTTCAATTACCTCGGCAACCTCGGAGCCATCTATCTGGAAACCCATGTTCCGTCTGCTCTAATCTGTTTTATTCTCCACACATTCCAACCGATCTGGGAGGCGCTTAGTTTTCCACTTTCCAGTCCTCAGGGGACCAGCCAGCCAATCCTAGAAGACCCCGTTTCCATGAACAAGTCTCCAGATTTTTCCGATGGCTATTTTTCGGGTGTATTTTAAAAGCCATCTCGGCGCCTGATTCGACGACTCAATCTACTTCCAGCGTGGCACCGGCGCCCGCTATATTATAAAAGATATATGGAATTACTGCCGCCCAGAATCTTTACTTTGGAAACATTGTCAACGTAACCGATCAGATAGAAACACCCCACCACAAAGACCCAACCCTTGTGCGCGAGCCAGGCCGAGTTGACCCTTAAAGCCGAAGTACCCAAGGCTCACACTCCCGACGCCATCCAGGCCTCAGCGGCGCCTGGAAGCTCTGGAGAGGGTGATTGAAGATGCTCTGTATTCCAGGGAAGCTGCGAGTAAGTGTTTCAGAGACTATCTTGCTCGCAGGAGGAGTGCTCGCTACGATCTCTTTTCAAAAAGTGTGAAGCCGCGGCGGTCTTTTCACTCGGGATGTATAAGGGACACCACGCCGGCTCCAGACTTGTTTTGTTGGGGTGCTCTTGCTTCTTATTCTTATTCTTCTCTTCCTTCACCTGTTTTATTTTTTATTTTTTATTCTTTTTGTTCGTAGTATCTAAACTTGTTGTTGTGACCTTGCTTCTTCTTATTATTCTTATTCTTCTCTTCCATCACCTGTTGGTTTTTCTATTCTTTTTGTTCGTAGTATCTATGTTTGTTGCCTTTCTCTTGTTTCTTATGCTCTTCCCACACCATTTGTTTTTCTTTTTATCGTAGTCTCTAAACTTGTTGGTGCGCCCTTGTTCCTTATTCTTTTTCTCTTCCCTCTTCTTTTTGTCTTGTTCTTAGTACCTAAACCTGTTGGTGTGTTCTTACTTCTCGTCTCTTTCTCTTCCCTTTTCTTTTTTTTCTTGTTTGTATTATTCAGTTGTTGTTTGTATTATCTAAGACGTGTTGGTGTGGTTTTGCTTCTTTCTTCTCGTGTCTCTTTATTTCTTATACTTGTTCCTAGTATTCATATTATTTTTGGCTTGTTGGCTTGCTCTTACTCCTTATTTATCTTCCCTTTTACCTCTAACCTCCTCCATTTATTCTTGTTTTTACTATCTACATTATTTTAGACTTGTTGATGTGCTCTTCCTCCCTATTCTTCTTTCCTTTTCCTCATTATTTATTCTTGTTTATTATTGTTTATTGTTTTTATCTTGTTTATTATTTATTATTGTTGTTGGTTGATGGTACTATTATTCTTCCTTCTCTTGTCGCCTCCACGTCCTTTTTTTTTTTTTTATGTTGGTAAGTCTGTTTTTATTGGTGTTATTGTTTTTCCTCGTATTACCATTTTTTTTTTCTCGTCCACCACTTCTCTTTCTGTTTTGTTCATGTTATTGTTATCGTTGTCCCCCCCCCCCCTTGGATTCTTCTGTTTATATGCTACAGGAGTTTAATAGTTGGTTTTTTTCTCTCGTCTTTCCTTTTTTAAACTCCAAAGGACCGCAAATCCATCTTCAACAGAAATCTTAGCGTCCTTCAATTGATTCCTCTTCCCTACATCTTTGCATGCATTTTTTTTTTTTCATCCAGTCCCGTTTCCTCTTTAACGTAACGTAACCTAACAAATAAAGACGAGGATAGCAGAGAAAGTAAGAGAAGAGGCAGAAGGGAGACAGACAGAAGGAGTAGAAAATAAAGAGGTACGAGTAGGAGGAGAAAATAAAGGTAGAAGTACCAAAAAAAATAATAAATAAGAGCTGAAAAAATAAGAGTAGGCAATATACGTGGATGAGAGAAAGTGAGAGAGAGAGTGAGAGAGAGAGAGAGTGTAGAAGGAAGCAGCACAAGAGTGAACCCTCAGCCCTGCACTCACCTCCAATTAGCTGTGTGTGTTGTTGTTGTTGTTGTTGTTGTTGACTTGGTGCCCGGGGTATTTAGCACGGAGTTGGCCTGATGGTTTTGAACGAGCACGAGCCGTGTTAGAAGGGTTCGTACTCAGCTTACAGTGATCTCGTTGCTGTGTGTGTGTGTGTGTGTGAGAAGGGTTGATACTCGGTTTGATTTGAGTTCAACAGCTTTCTCTTTCTCTACGTTTGTGTGTGTGTGTGTGTGTGTGTGTGTCTTTCTGCTTTCTGTTCCTCTCTTTTAATCGTTTTCAATGTTTGTATGTCTTTCTCTTTCTGCTTTTGTGTTCCACTTTTTTAGCGTCACTGGCCTACTCTCTCTCTCTCTCTCTCTCTCTCTGCTCGTCATCTCATCAGCTCAGACAAGTGTAGTTCTTTTAATCTTTGGGCCGTGCTTGTTTCTTCTCTCGCTGTTCCATTTTTTCCTTCTTCATCCCTTGCTGTGATTACATTCTTTCTACTTCTTTCCGTGTGTACCTTTTCCTTTTTTATCCTCCCTGTTGCTCTGATGATATTCTTTCTCCTTCTCTGTGTATCTTTTCCTATTTTTCTTGCTCATTGTTTTGATTACATTCTGTGTCTTTCTTCTCTGTGTATCTTTTACTTTTTTTATCTCGAACTTTATTTGTTTTCGTATTGTCTCTTCCACTTCGTCTTTCTTCGCACTCTGTTTACTCCTCTCTTCGCCATCTTGAATTTTTCGTAATCTTCTTCCCATGTTCCGGATTGTCGTGTCGCCTTCATTTTTTATTTTACTAAACTTTAAGGGACCCTGTATTGTAGTCAGAAAATTGGAGGTAAATGAGTCCTTCAATTATTGCCACGAAACACTACCTATATAGAAGGAGCTTGTTTCGTGGCATAGTCAGAAGGAAACAGAAGCCTCCCCTCCGTCAGACATCCCCTCACCCCCACCCCACCCCACCCCTCCGTAAGACATCCCCTCACCCCTACCCCACCCCACCCTTCCCATAACACTCTTGATAGCAGCCTCACCGAGTGTTTGATCAGGCGTGCCATCCCAGAGAACAACACATCTGAGGTGTAGTAATGTGTACAGTGTCCTAAGTACCATGTCACCACTTTGTTGTAGAGTAAGAATGATTTTGGCAACGTAAATATAGACTATATTTACCTTGGATTTTGGTATGCTGCCTTATACTTTTGGTACATTGGAGCACCTTGATTACTCCAAAGTATGCCAGAAAACAGAACTAAAGGAACGAAAATAAGGGTTGTCTGTTGCTTGGAATAGATTGGAGGAATAATTTGCTCCAGATTTACCAACACTGTATCCTCCCCTTAATTATGGGGACCCTGTGAATTGTAGTTAAATGAGTCCTTGAAATATTGCCACGAAACACCATACATGCACCTAGGCTATATGGAAGGAGATTGTTTCGTGGCATAGGCTAGTCAGGAGGAATGAATTAAATTTTAGCCACCAATTCCCATACACGATCACAGGGTCCTTAATTAAACGCACTGAAAAGCTCAAGTCGGCACTACTTAGTTAGGTGTGTTCTTGTTGGTATCATATATGGAGACTGAATCTGGTATATTCACTCATTAAAGTTAGTGTGTGTGTGTGTTTGCCACTCACGGACACCCACGAACTTTTATGAGTGACTGGACTTTATGCGCTAAATATTTTGTGTTAATTGCTAAAACTGTATTGAATAGTAAAGTACAGGACTTTTTAGCTCCGGCCTAAGCCGAGAGCTCTAGGTTTTATCGTAATTATTCTTGTTCTTTTTCTTCTTGGGGCGACCACTTCTTAAAAGAGGTTCAACTGACTCACTCACTCACTCTCTTCCTCCCATACATTTTCTTTTACCGACATTGAATCATTTATCCGAGGGGTTCACCCTCAATAAAAAGGGTTCATTTTCAAAATTTCAATATTACCATATGAATACGAAAATCCAGATAAAACATAATTAATATTTTTGAGACCTTAACATATGGATATTTTATTATTTCACTTGAATCATTAAGAGCCGGAGCTTTTGAAGGGTTTTCCTTCATGTTCTTGTTCACATTTAATTAATTCTGAATGAAATTCCTCTCGACTTGGTAGTATCATTTAATTAAAGGGAATATTATATAGTCTTTCCAATGTACAGTCGGCCTCAGGTATTTGTACACAGATCATTAGTTATAAGGTGTCTTTATTCTGCATATACTGTATTGATTGTTCTGCTGACTGAATCATGTAGTAACCAAATAACATTACTAGAAGAGATTGGTGTTTTAAAACGTCAGGTTGAGAAGTTTGGTTTATTCAGATTTCCTTGTCTTAAGTGTTTATATACACATCTATTAATAGGTAATTTATTACTGTTCTTATCTGATCAAAGGTTTTTGAGAGGTTGTGCTTAAGATAACAATGGGTAGATAATATTAACATCTTTCTGAACCTCATCGTAAAAAGTAAGATAAGAAAATAAAGAAGCATCTTCTAACAGTACGTTTATTACACACCCTTGAGATGTTACTTGAGTGACTCTTTGGTACCGTTTGAGAATGAACCATCAGTCCTGCAGAGCTACCCAGTCCAGACGCCAGTCATGTAGAGCACGGCAGTCAACAAGCCTGTAGGAAGAATAAACAAAAATTAAGGTAACCAATATTGTATGTGTGTTTGTGTGAGAGAAGAGAAACTATAGCATATAGAAATTCTTTTGGTAATAAGCTGAGTTTGATTTATCTAATCTAGCAAATTTTGCATTCAACTATGCAATGTCTGTCCCGTCATAATGAGAGCTACTTACTATCCCTATAATCAACCTCCACCAACACATTAAAATTAATTTTCTCCCACAACAACCATCATCAGCATTGTTGCAATGCAAACTAGCATTTTCCATAGAAGTAAGTTACTTAACTATCACTTTCACAAATATCCTACCATCACAATAACATGTAACCACCATCACAGATCCCCTTCGTTACAACACCCTACACTCCACTCCCACCTTACCTCTCCCTCCCTCCCTCCCTTCGCCAGACACCGCCGCCACTACCAGTCAGAGCGGGAGCCACCTGATACCCCAACCCCGCCCCTTGCCCCGCCCTCCCCAGCTCACCTCCAACCCAAAGTGACGTGTGGTGGTGGAAGGGCAGGTGGGATGGTGGTAGTGGTTTTAGGCAGGTGGGATAGTAGTTACAGTAGTGTTGGTACAGCAAGAGAAGAAAAGCAGTAATGTTGATTAAGGAGAAAGAGAGATGAAAGTGAAAGAGTACAGGAAGGGTAAGAGGGTAACAGAGGTGAGGTTAAGTTGGTGGAGAGTAAGGAAGGGGTTACTGTGATGTAGAGAGAGAGAGAGAGAACGAGGAAGAGTGGTGAAAGTTGAGGGGGGCTGGATATATGGTCAGGTTCTCATGTTACATACTAGACACACTCGGCAACTGATGTGTGTCGTGTAAACCCTGTGTTGTTACCAAGTATTACACATTTGACAACGCTTCTTACACTCGTTTAACAAATCAATATATTATCATAAAAAAAATACTTAGCATCTCTTAGTAAATATTATGTGAAATATGGGTTAGTTGCGTCCGTAGAGTTTCTGGTGTTTGCTTACACAATGTGATTTAGTATGACATAATCTTTACTGTCTGGTATTACTGGTTACATGGTACCAACAATTATAATCTTAATGTAACCGACTGATCAAAGGCATCTTGACCCTTGACGAAACTTTAAGTAGTTAATCATACAATAAAGTTTTACCTATATGTCATACAATGTGGTCGATGCAATGAAGTAGCCTCCATGGTGTTTTGTTGAGGTTCAGCTTGTTTAACCCTGACCTCCCCATCCCTCCCTCTGCTAACATTATCTCGGAACGTGTAGTGGTGCACACCGATACACACATACACACACAACACACGAGTAAACAAAGACGCATGCAGTAGCTACATACACACACCAATAAACAGAGAGACTAGCACAACACACACACACAAACACACACGAATAAACCAAAAGACTCTCATCCAGTAGCTCCACACATACACACGTCTAAGATGCAGTGTTCTTAGTCATTATAAAATAGGGGACATGAAGCACCAGTGGACTGACGATCTATATCATCAATTTAGTGCCACTCGATTTAATTAATGGGGGAAGGTAATCTGTTGTGGTCGAACTAAGGACAACTAATTCCTCCAATTTATGCCAGGAAACAAACTAGTACAACCCAATAACACCACCATTAGGGGATCTGTTTTGTAGCATAGTTTGGAGGCCTCGACACGCCCTAGTCCTACTTTCATGGGGTCTACGGGTAACTTTAGGGTTCAGTAACATCATTAAATACATTTCTACGACCTTTAGAATGTAAACTACTGAACGAAAGGGCTTTTCCTGTCATGTATTATAGTCTGGATTTAGTCCATGCATTTAGTGGAAAATTATTCAAGTTTTTATTAACCCTCAGAAGTCAACAGCAATACACTCATAAGAAAGTTGTAGTTTTTGTTCGGAAAAGCATTGAAAATGGTGATGAATGTAAATTTAAAAAAAACTTAACAAAACAATTATACACACAATGTGAAATAGGTCTAAGTGAATCTAGTCATGAGTGCAAATGAGAAACTAGCACAAGGCCACTAAAAAAAAAAGTGTCATTCGAGGACAAAACAAGAGTCAAACCTTCGTACAGAGATGAAAGGATGATAAACAGAGAGCCATCAGGAGAACAATGAGGTATAGTATTACACTTAATTCTTTAAACGATGATTTTCTCCTTACCTAACCACTTTCAGTTTAGCTGCTCCTCCTCCTCCTCCTGCTGCTCTTCCTTTACATTTCTTCTTCCATCCTTGTTCTCACTTCCCTCCCTCTATCCTGTGATACCTCATGTTACCTCACCTCGTCTGCTTCCTCCCTCCTCCCCTGTCACATGTCTCCTCAACCCTCCAAACCCACACACCTCTACTCTTAGGCCTCACAACACGTTCACATCCCCTCCCCTCCCCTCCACATGTATGTCAAAGGTGCCCCGTGAACGACTCATCATACCTGTAGTGTCCTGTACGTCTCTCTATACACACCATAATAATAATAATAAATCCTTCCTTCCAACATTACCACCACCTCTCCACATCCAACCTTCTAACACCCCTCCACATCCATTCACCCCACCACCACAACCCCCCCCCCTCCTCCCGTCCCACCACAACCCCCCCCCCTCCCCTCCAAGACCTCGCCACGCCCCCAGCACATAAGGACAGACGGGGCAGAAAGCTAATGGAAGGCTTGAGGTCCGTGGAGGAGAATCGGTATTGGCAGGGTCTGATTTAATTAATTGGGTTAATTAAAGAGGGGGAGAACCGGGAACAATGGTGGAATATGTAAACATGACTCCAGAGCTGAGACTAACTGCACTGCCCCCCTCTCACATTATCTTATCTCCCCCTCTCCCCATCTTATCTCCCCCTCTCCCCATCTTATCTTTCCCTCTCACATCATCTTATCTCCCCCTCTCCCCCATCTTATCTTTCCCTCCCACATCATCTTATCTACCCCTCTCCCCCATCTTATCTTTCCCTCCCACATCATCTTATCTTTCCCTCTCCCTCATCACCTTATCTCCCCCTCTCCCCCATCTTATCTTTCCCTCCCACATCATCTTATCTTTCCCTCTCCCTCATCACCTTATCTCCCCCTCTCCCCCATCTTATCTTTCCCTCCCACATTATCTTATCTACCCCTCTCCCCCAATTATGTTATCTCCCCTTGCCCTTCCCTCCCCATTTCATCTCGTCTCCCATTCCCCTCTCCACATCATCTTATCTCCCCTTTCCCTCCCCATTTCATCTCTACTCCATCATTTCATCTCGCCCTTCCTTCCCCACATCATCTCCCATAACCCCATCATTTCACTACTCCACTTTTATGTATCAGAAGGAAAAAACTACTGGCAATTAAAGGTAAACAAAAATTTCCCGTAACGACTGAATAACGAATAGTCTAAATAACACACACTCTACCTCAACTTGTGTGTGTGTGTGTGTCTTAATATCGAGGTTATGTAGAGAATAGAAAGTAGGAAAAAAAGGTAATTAGTTGATGAATGATAACATCGGGACCAGTCGTGTGTGTGTGTGTGTGTGTGTGTGTGTGTGTGTGTGTGTGTGTGTGTGTGTGTGTGTGTGTGTGTGTGTGTTGTAAGGGCTATTGACAATCTGCTTTACTCTGTGTGTGTGTGTGTGTGTGTGTGTGTGTCTTATCATATGTAAATTAACTTGTACAATAGTAAAAACAAACATTCAGCCACTTGAGAATTCACTGATAACGTTTAATCTGTGTCTTATAACTGCAACAATTAATCAACAAACCTTTACAACAAGTGTATTTAATTGCTGGGTCAGTTGTACAGATGTGGTCAATAGTTAATGAACTTTTTTTTTTTCGAGAGTACAGACGGGCACAAAAATGAACTTAAGGAGGTGTGGAAGTAGGGGACAGGCTTGGGAGGGACTGGGGTGTGTGTGAGGGAATAGGGGGACAGGCTTGGGGTTGGTAGAAAGCATGTCCCCCTATTCCTGCACCCCCCTAACCCCCCCCCCAAGCCTGTCCCCCTACTCCTGCACTCCTGCACTACTCCCCCTATTCCCATTCCCCCTGAAATCACTGAAACGTTTGCGTGTAACATCTCTCTCTAACGCTATACATAAGAAAATTTAAGAGAAAGTATTACGTTATTCAGTAAGAATCTTGACAAATAATAATAAGAAAAGGTAGTCAGACATAATCTGCGAAGGTGATGTGGCAATATGAAGAGAAGGAAACAACAGTAAATGAGGAGATAGTGTGAGGGCAAGCAGGCAGGCAAGCAAGCAGTAGGACAAGGAAGGAAGAAAGAGCAGCAGGCCAAGAAATTAATGTGAGTGAAAGCAGGCAGTAGGAACAAAGAAGTAAAGGAAGGAAGAACGAAAGCAGCAGGCCAAGAAAATAGTGTGAGTGCAAGCAAGCAAGCAGGTGAAACAAGTAGAGCGAGGGGGGAGGGGATAGTGGCTGTGTTAGTGAAGAGGGTGTGGTTGAGTGGAGACGAAATGTGTGTGTGTGTGAAGGACCAGTGAAGTGCCTGGGAGTACATGACATATGTGTGAAAAAAGTGCAGGTGTGTGTGTGTGTGTGTGTGTGTGTGTGTGCGTGCTCGTGTGTGTGAGAGAGAAAGAGAGGGGTTGAATCTGGCATTAAAACTACAATACCCATCCTATGTACTAAACTCCAGAAGTGATACAGTAGTGAATTAACCCGTGTCCCTAACCGTGTGTACCGAGGAGGAAAAAATGAGGGTTATTATTCCTGGAGTGTGAATCTGATCGCAGTGGAGAAAGCGAGAGAGTGAATCAACAGGACACACACCTGTAATCATCCACTCTTGAGGTATGTGATGTGTTTAAAGGGATCATTGGGAGGGATACTACCTCCTCCAAACTGTGCCAGGAAACAAGACAAGCTTTGTGTAATCAATAGGGGTTTCTCCGTTTTGTAGCGTAGTTTGGAGTCATCAGTAGCCCTCCAATAATAATAATATCCT
Organism: Petrolisthes manimaculis; assembly: GCA_034508575.1. Classification (NCBI taxonomy): domain Eukaryota; kingdom Metazoa; phylum Arthropoda; class Malacostraca; order Decapoda; family Porcellanidae; genus Petrolisthes; species Petrolisthes manimaculis. The sequence goes on along the minus strand of JAWZYT010001237.1, from coordinate 97,936 downwards.
CAAATGTTTTCTCCTCGTAAGGTAGATTGTGTTCAGTGAAGCGTGTACTCCTCGTTGTTGTGTTTTCCCTCCAATGAGTTCCCTCCCTCCCTCCCTCCCTCCTTCCTTCCCTCCTTCCTTCCTTCCCTCCCTCCTTCTTCTCCAGTTACCAGACGACGCGTGAAGGAGTGGAAGGAGTGTAAAAGGAGGAGAGGGATGGAAATATGAAGATGAATGGAAAGAGTATGGAAGAATGACAAAGGAAAGGCAGCAGGAAGTATGGATAAAATGAATGGATGAAAGTAAGAAGAAGAGAAGGAAGGAAATAAACATCTAACATTTTTCCAACCCCAAACTCCCTCCACAACCTCAAACTTCCCCTACAACCATTATTCTCTCACCACCTCCACTACACCACAGCCAACATTCCCCCACCACAAATACCCTCCACTTTCCTCCCCCATCACTACACCCAAACTTCACCATTCCCCAACGAACAATTACCACCCACCACTACTACCTTCCCCCACTCCCCCACTACCTTCCACCACTCCTCCACTACCCTCCACCACTCCCTTCACCCACTACCACCATTGCCTTATCGTCACTACCCCTCCCCCCCTCCCTCCTAGGTCTGGTCTGCTCAAGTGCATTATGTCCCCAAGATGGACCACAGCACCCACCCGGCCCGCTCACTGTTGCTGATAATAAACCCGATGCTTCCTTGTTAATACTCCAGTGTGTGGGAGGGAGGGAGGAATGTGGCTCCAGTCAGTGGGGGTTAATTAAGCAGAGGTTTTTTTATTCTTAATATCTTGGCCATGTCCTCTTTCTCCTTCTATTCCTCCTCCTTTTTCTACTCTTATCTTCCCTTCTCTTCTCTTCTCTTCTCTTCTCTTCTCTTCTCTTCTCTTCTTTTCACTTCTCCTCCTACTCTTCCTTCTTCTCTATTTTTTCCTTCCTTTCTCTTCTGTTGTTTGTAAGTTGATTGAAACTATTTATAAACCTTAAATCAGCAAACTTATTTTCCTTTTAAATAATACAACTCATCTTGTTGTAGGCAAAGGGAAGTGGAACCATGAGAGCGTCCCATGAGTAGGAGTGGACACACTTTTAACCCAATCAGAGCCTATCACCAGGGACGTATACAAGTGTTATCTGCAGTTCAACGTGGCATGCAGACCCCTTCACTTACTCACTCACTCACTTACTCACTCACTTACTCACTCAACGAGGTCTCCTGCTCAACGCTAACTAAATTTTTTCATCATTTTGTTTCTGTCCGAAAATACTTAAATAACATCCTTTTATTCTGTATAGGCTATACAGAGTTTATATACAATCATTGCAACTATTATTCATATGACGGATTAATTTAACATTATACATTAAATAATCGGGGTGAAATATATACCATGAACTTCTAAAATATCGTATACATAATTAAATCTGTTTACATATAAATACAGCGTAATAAAAAATCATTATAATGTATTAAAAATAACTTATCTGCTTAAGATGGCTTACATATACTTCCACTTCTGCTAATTTTCATGCCTCGTGTATATATATATATATAAACATATATACAAATATATATATATATATATATACTGTATATATATTAATTTATATATATACGCAGTATATATATATATACACAGTAATTTGTACGAGGCATGCAAAGTTGGAGTGAACCTGGAGGCCATAAAGTGCAGTAGAGTTTACAGAGGATATCCGTAATGGTTGGTGAGGGTTGGTGAAGGGGCGATGATAGTGTGGTGCTCAGAGGGTGCAAGGGGTCGCCACAGCCACTCTCTGTCTCTCTCTCTCTCTCTCTCTCTCACACACACACACACACAAACACACACACCATTCTAACTAGACTTTTATCCACATACCAACACGTCATACTGTGAAAGTTGTAGGTATTAACTGTATATTGACCGTAAAGATAACAACATGAAACTACAAACACAACCACCAGCATCTGTTTGGTTATATTCCATTTCTTTATATATATTCTCTAACAGTAACTTAGGTCTGGCATCCATAAAGCATCAAAAATGTGTTTCTTTATCTATTCATGTGAGGACCATTAGGTAAGGAGCCTCATAAAATAGTCGTAGAGCAAAACACAGCCAAAGGAAAGGCGAAAGGTCAAGAGGGAATATTTGTAAGAGTTGGTCATCACTGGCGTTTACTCCTTCTATAAACTTTTTCCAGGTAGGTTTATTCAGTTATTACAGTCATTACTTGTGAGGCGAGTTGAGGAGATTACTGCACTTATGATACACTGGAGGCTACCAATTCCTCCAAACTACACAGAGTATTGGATCGGACTGACAATATTATGGTAATGTGTTTTTTTTGGATTAGCTAAGGGGAATCAATTTGCCTTCACACTTGCCAACACTACAGTAGCCTAACCCCATAAGGACTCAAGTGATGCAGTCAAAATATCCACAGTTAGGTTACCACAGATCACCTCAGGCAATTACCAGGAAACAAACACCAACTATATTATACTGAAGGAAATTGTTTCTTGGCACAGTCGGGGGAGAATCCAGAAGCCCCCACAATAATTTTCTTACAATATCACAAGGTACCTTCCTTATTAAGAGTCTTCGAGAAAGTCGGCGTCAACGTGTCCAGGTAAACAAAGTAAAGGTCGAGGGGTCATAACTTCAAGCCAGACATACATGGACACCAACGATTGCTGCCTTGTTTGTGTTGAACGTACGATTACAGGTACAGGAGTAGGTTTGGTAAAGGTTAAATGAGTCAGTCTGGTATCACTGAGAGAATAATGAAAACAACAACGAAGGAAATATGGTTCACTGCATGGATCAAGAGAGGAACTGTGTGTGTGTAATACTTGTAAAAGATATTGTGTACGTGTGTGAGGAACTGTGTGTGCGTGTGTGATTTTTTTTTTTTTTTTTGATTGATGGATATTAGGCGCCGCAACAACAAGGTCCTATAGCGCCAGAAAAAGGTGATAGAGAGGTGTGACAGTAAGCAGGAAGGAAATAAAAAGAAAAGAGGGACAGTTGAAGAACTGAAAGCTAGTGGCTGGGGCCGAAGGGGCGCCAAAACCCTGTAAGTATTGCCCACATTACTATAGGCAATACCCCCCTACGGGGTGTACGTGTGTGAGGGACTGTGTGTGTACGTGTGTGAGGGACTGTGTACGTGAGAGGAGCTATGTGTACCGTACGTGAAAGGGTCTGTCTGTATGTGTGCCTAGCCGTGAAAGGTTTGTTATGTTAGCCGTTGTTGAGGTAAATTAGGCCGTCTTGTTTTTCCTTTTACTAATGTACGTGTAGGATGGATACTCGTGTACATCGATCGTTACTTCCCGCCAAATTGATGTACAACCATAGTTACTCCGAGCCTGTTAATGTACAGTCACGGGCAGAAGTTACGTCCCTTTACACGAACAAAATTATGAGAGTAAAATTATTCCCGACCCTTATACAATAATAAGTATAACGAAAATAAAAAAAATGACTCGGTTTCCATTTCTATTTTTGTCTTCTTGTACATGTATGGAATGACTGAGGTTCCCGGGGAAATGCACGTCGAATAGAGAAGCAGCCCCGATGGAAACTTGTGTGAGGGACTGTGGGTCGAGTTCGGTCACTTACCACCACTTAACGGGAGGTTCCTCTTTCTTATTTTGAGGTCTCGTCGGTAAATTAAAAGTGTAGGTGCATTTCCTCCAAACTGTGCCACGAAACAGACACGAGTACGGTATTTCGAGGCGCCTGTTTTTCTCATCCGTAAATACATCGAGGAACACACACACACACACACACACACACACACACACACACACACACACACACGAAAGGTACTAATGGTATCACTACTCAACTATAAATTCCTCTATCCCGATTTTTTTTTTCAATTTTTTACACTTCAGTGAAAATTTCCTTCTATAATACATAGTACTCAAAACCACAAGAGAATGCCAACCACACGTGTAACAATATATACCAACTTATGTACACACAACTTTAGTCAAATTTACCATCACCGTAAAATTTTTACCATTACCATCACCGTAAAATTTTATGTTAGTATATTTTACCTGTGTGTGTGTGTATGTGTGTGTGTGTCCCTCACCTATCTGGCTAGTCCCTACCTACACCTTTCCTCCCCTTCTCACCTGTAGCCTACATTAATTAAAGGCTAACTTGACAAGAGTGAGTTTTCAAGGGACAGTCGGTCGATCTACAATTATTAATACGGTACTGTTTTTGTTTTTTATAATTCAACTTCCTCTGTCTAGTTCTTTCCATTTTAATAATTCTTCTACTCCTTCAAGACCTACCAATTTACTTAATTCTATATCTTTCCTTTAAAATAAAATCCCTGGCTAGTCTGAGTTTGATCCTCGCCATCTCTTTCACTCTCTTCTGTCAATGAGGAAAAAATCCATCCATAATTAACTGGAGTAAAGCAAGAGTCCACAGCATCCAACCACAACATCAACAAATAATGATGTCGCTTCGAAAAAGAACTGGATGGGTCAGAGAGTCAGTCAACAAGCCATGACACGTCTCGACGAGTTTCACGCCGCGGGGCTCGTTAAACACTCGTTAAATGGTCATTAGTGTGTCATTAAGTAGACATCCCTCTCGCACGCATGGGGCCGACCCTTCGCCCTCCCACCTGCTAACTAATTGGCTGGAACTGACTGCAAGGTGTGTGTGGGAGAGGGTGTGGGATCTGCCTCTCGGGTACATCTTTCAGGAGCGCCTAGTAATGTACACAATATCTAATTATAATGAGTGTTTCACGTGTTTTAATTATGTATATGTCTATCTATATGTCTCTCTCCACTCGCAATCCAAAATTTGTTTCCAGGTCTTGTTGAAGTTTCGAATCAGTTGACATACTTTCTTGTGAACCAATTACAACGCTTATCCTGTTTCATATTTTCCTCTGAGCTGGCTTAATACTCGATCAGGCTATTCGAAGCAAGCCTGGATACATATTTTGGATTGCGAGTGTACAGTCACCAGACATAATAAGTATCCTGGTCTGGTTCTAGTTTCGAATCATCTATCATACCAATGTACAGTTGTCAAAAAAGGTATTGCGACAAATCTTGATAGAACTTTAACCATAGTAAAATCTACAACTATTTGTAGGGTCTATAAGCATGTATAACAGAAGGAAATATACATATCCTTCTGTAATACATACTTATAATCCCAACAAGCAACTATAGACATTAATATATTTAATGTTGTATCAATAATTGTCGTAGTACCTTTTTTTGCAACTGTACCAACTAATGCAAAGCTTACTGTCTCAAAATTGCTCGTGATTGTACTTTGAAAGACAAAATTCGTGTCCAGAATATTGTTGAAAACATTGTCTTCATTAGCTGTCTTTCCCACGAACCCTACCAGTAATTTACAGATTATAACTTATTGACCATCCCCCCCCCCCTCCTCGAAAATAATGTAAGCCCGTCTTTTCTAAATGGTGGCTTTGGTTAGGTTTGTTTTAGATTACCGTCTGTGGGCTGAAATGGAGGAGTGTGAGAGAATAATAACACTCGCTGCTTGTACAATGACCGTTTCACTTTCCCCTAAATTTTCCTGTTTACTTTTTCCAATAATGTCCCTTTGTTTTCCTTACATCCACGCCTGCCTTTATTCCAGTTTAATTCTCCCCTCTTATGCCCCTTCCATTTCCCCTGTATTCCCTTTAATTCTCCCTTTTACTTTTCCTTAATTTCTCCCCTCTCTGCCTCCCCCTAAATTACCCTTTATCTATTGACAAGGGAAGTGGAGAGGTAACCAAACAAAATAAATCACACAGGAGAGAAGCCTTGTGGTGGGAAGGAAGGGGAGGAAGGGGAGGGGGAGGGGGAGGTGTGGGTATGGGCAGTGAGGGTGGGTGGCCATACACACATACATAACGCCCGCCTTGTTCTCCTGAGGGTGCGGGAGGAGCGAGGCCTTCAGTGATGGCAGAGTAGTATTCCTTCCCCTCCAAGTGTGTAGGGTTTCAGGGTCCCAACTTCTTCTTTCTGTATGATGTTTACACTCTCTCAAGTACGGTCACTCTTTATTGTGTTTCCTCTCTTCTGGATGTGTATGAATGCATGAGGTATTGTTTGGTATACAGTATATGTATGTATGAGGTATTGTTTGGTATATATGTATGTGTAAAAAAAGAATAAACTTGCAATACGTAAAACATTCTGTAAAAAAAAAAAAATAATAATAATACGAGCAACTAACACCCGATGAGTTAACCTTCCTAGAATTCACAACATAAACATAACGTTAGGCCACACAGGGACCACCACACTTGGGGAATGTGGTGGCTAGTGGGGGTGGGGGGTGGGGGGAAGGTTGTCGAGGCTGATGGGGGGGGGGGGGGGGGAGGGGGAGGGATTGTTGTTGTCTTAAGGAAGGGCCAACATCATACCCACATTAAGAGTGCCACTTCTACTGGCACCATATCACGAGGGTTGATGTCTTGTTCAGTGTCATGGAGGGAAAGAGGTTGGTTAGTTTATGAGTGGTGGAGGTTGTGGTGGTAGTGGTGGTGAGGAGGGGGATATTCTGGTGGTGGGGGGAGGGTGTGGTGGTGGGGGGGGTATCTGGTAGTATAATGGTAGTAGTAATAGTAGTGGGGGAGGATCTGGGCTAAGATGACTGAATTGCTACTGATTCCTAAAAGGTATGTCAGGAAACTAGACCTATTTTTCAGTTATAGGAATAGGGGATCTGTTGAGTGGCATAGTTTGGAGGAATCAGTAGGTACCATAGCTCTTCAATTTGACCACAACATATGACCTTAAAAAATCATAAAAGGGAAAGCTAACAAAGGCACAAAATAATATACTGTACTTATACTTGGAAGGGATGTCACTGAATTTTCCAGATAATTCTATAGAAACAGTTACGTACCATTTTCTATCCCTTTTGTCCATCTATCCTATATAGTTATCTTTCTAAGTCTCTCCATCTCTAATTCTCTCTTCAACACTATTGCTCATCTCCCTCTCACACTACAACTCTCTCCATCTCTTCCTCTCACATTACAACTCTCTCCATCTCCCTCTCACACTACAACTCTCTCCACCTCTTCCTTCCACACTACAACTCTCTCCACCTCTTCCTTCCACACTACAACTTTCTCCACCTCTTCCTTCCACACTACTACTACTCTCCATCTCTTCCTATCTATCCCTCCCTTCCCGATAGCTGGGGGTAGGGGGGGGTGTAGGACTCCTGGTAAGATGGACGGCCGGCTTCGCTACCCAGGAGACGGCTTCATATTAACTTGGCTGTCAAAACGTGTCGTGGAGGCTTTTATCAAGGACGACACAGATGGAACACGTGTCGTCCCAAGCTGCTTCCTCGCCCCCTTCGCTAGACATGATGCTACACACATTTTTCTTCCTCACGCTGCGCCTCTTTTGTCTTGCTTTCCTTCCCCCTCCCCTCCTGTCCGCCCCCCGCCCTGCCCCCCCCCCCCCCCATTCGCAAGTATATGAAAAAAATTGGAGCACAAGTTTGCAACGTGTCTTGGACCTGCTGGCAACTTGTTTTGACATGCCTGAAACACCTCCACCTCCTCCTCCTCCTCCTCCTACTCCTTCCCCTGTTCTCCTCTTCGTAATCTTTCTTATCCCGTCTTTCTTTATGTTCATCTCTTTATTCCTTCCTTTTTCTCCTACTTCTTGTGTCATGTATATTTTACCTTCTTCGCTTCCATTTCCTTTCCTTTTATCTCTCATCCTTGTTCTCTATGGCGATTCAGAATATAGCATTATTTAATATACCATAATAACATAAACATTAGGAAACATTAGGAAGGCTGTCAAAGAAAGGAACGAAAAAAAATAGATATATGTAGGAATGACATACTTGGGAAATGAATCTGGTTCAAGAGATAAAAAAGTAGGAAAGAAATCTGGAATAATTATATGTAGAAAAAATGAAGTGGTGAATTAAATTATTTCACACCTATAAATATTTTATACATGCTGAATGAAAGTGAATTAAGAGAGTAACTACTTAGTTAAAACGATTAGAAGTAATAACAATAGTACTAGGAATGACAGATAAACTACGAAAAAAAAAAAGGAAACATAAAAGAAATAGAGTAAGAGTAAACATTCTTGGAGTAACAAAGGAAAATACATCAAAGAAAATAAAATATAGACACGAGCAAGAAGGACAATGTTAAGACAAATTTTCCAAAGTTACTGCCTTGTTCTGACACACACACACACACACACACACACATGTAACTTCCTCCCGACAGAAGTACATGTAAGATGCACTTTACACACGTACCTCCTTGCTCTTTCCTCCCTCTATCTATTATTCGGGCCTACTATAACTCGGTGTGTTGACTTCTTGTAACACTTGTTTGGTGTGTGTGTGTGTGTGTGTGTGTGTGTGTGTGTGTGTGTGTGTGTGTGTGTGTGTGTGAAAGTGGGGGAGATACCAAGCAGGACATGTGTTATTTGTTGATGCTATGATTTGAGGTTGTCAGTGTCATGATGGTATTTTTTTTTTTTTTATATTGTGGAGGGTTCTACTTGGGTTTATTGACTAGTCTTCATATCTCTCTCTCTCTCTCTCTCTCTCTCTCTCTCTCTCTCTCTCTCTCTCTCTCTCTCTCATAACCTTCCTTCATTCCTTGCAATTTCCGCCAGCCTCCCCTTCCCTTTCCTCCAGAGGTCCAAGGTGACCAACAGACCACACACAGAAGGCCGATAACATGATACTCTGTGTTTCCATTGCTAACAGCGCGTGAAGACCACCCCGCAATGGAGCCTCTGGTTTTGGGGTGGGGGGAGGGAGGAGGGTAGTTGGAGATGTGGAGATGTGAGAGGAGAGGGGGAGCCTATGGGGAGGGGGGATGGTGGGGGGGGAGGGATAGTTGGAGATGTGAGAGGAGAGGGGGAGCCTTTGGGGATGAGGGAGGGTCTTTGGGGATGGGGGAGGGAGGGGTAGTTGGATATGTGAGAGGAGAGGGGGAGCCTTTGGGAAGGAGGGAGGGTCTTTGGGGATGGAGGGAGGGAGGGGGAGCCTTTTGGGGAGGAGGGAGGGTCTTTGGGGACGGTGAAGTGTGTTAATATCTTGTGGACGAATTGATAAATACAACAGGACCCCAAAAATATCAACAGGACCTCTTAAATATCAACAGAATCCCTATAATGTTAACGGGACCCCTTAAATATCAACAGGACCCCAAAAATATCAAAAAGACACCTTAAATATCAACAGAACCCCTATAATGTTAACAGGACCCCTTAATTAAATATCAACTACCTTAATTAAAAGCTGGTTATCAATTTATGACACTCGTACTTTTTTATCTCCATTTCCACTGGTCAAACTAACGATTCATCCGACCTTCAGCTTCTTCTTGTAGGGATTTCAGTAGATACAAGCGAACCTGAACAGTGTAAAATTGACATGAAGTTTGAGGACGGAGGAAAGAAGGATGAAGGACTAACGTGCTATATATGACCTTAGTTAGTGCAAGGTAGTTCTGCCATGCCTGCTGCCTTGTCTCCCCTCACCCTCCCTCACTAACCCTCGATACTGTCCAGCTTCCTGACACTATTTTTTTTAACTTACTCCCCCTCCCCCTCCTCACCACCTCTCTCTCTCTCTCTCTCTCTCTCTCTCTCTCTCTCTCAACCAAGCCAAAAGTGCAGCGTCCCTCACCCCCCGCGACAACAAAAGGTGGTGAGGTTTTGCCTGCACGGTGGTCAGAGTTTGTAGTGAAAGAACAGAGGGGGGGATCTTTTTTTTTTATTTATTTAAGTGATTTCTCTTTTATATAATACTCTTTTCGCCTCTCCTGGACAACAACACCGACTTTAACCCTTGTGCAATAGATGGGTTTCCTTTGACATACAGACTCACATACGAGCGAGGATTTTCTGTGTCGTGTTATGATTTCTTTTTGGTGTTAGTTCTCATATATATATATATATTGTAGATCTTAAGGAGGAAGTACAGTGTTGGTAAATCTGGAGTAACTAATTCCTCCAAATTATTCCAAGCAACAGACCACCATTATATTTGCTCATATGGTCCTGTTTCCTGGTATACTCTGGAGGAATGAAGGTGATCTAATGTACCAAAAGTGTATTACCCACTTAAACGTGACCCGTGTTGTCTACAGTTAAAAGGGGACATAATTATCACCCCTGGTAATTAGAGGGATGACAGATTCCTTCTAACTATGCTACAAAAACAATTATGTTCTATTTGAATACATAATGAAGTGACCTGTTTCTTGGCATTGTTTGTCGGTGGCTTCAATAGTACACCAATACATCCAAAATTAAAATTACACCACCACCACTAAACCAATCATCACCATTAACACCAACAGAACCACCAACATCACAACACTACCACTACCACCACCATCATCACCAACAAATTCACTACCACTACCACAACCACCACCACCACCACCCACTTGGCCAGCCTCTTACCACACGCAGCTCCAGGGGCGGGGTGGTGACAGGAAGGTAATAAATGAGACGAGGGGAGGCTTTGATTACCCCGCCAGTGTGTGTGTGTGTGTGTATATTGTGGGCAGGTCCTTGAAGGGTGGTGGTGGTGCTGTTGTCTGACCTCTTGGTACCTTTCCTCTGATTCACTCACTCACTCCACCTTCACAGCTCAAGATGTTTTTTTCTATCCACACCTCAACTCACAAATGTTCTTTCTTAAACACACACACACACACACACACACACACAGACACACACACTTATACTACACTACACTTTACACACTAAACTACACTATACTCACTCACAAACATATACAAATTTCACCTTGTCTTTTTTCCTATTTTGGCACTTCCCATCATCCCCACACCCAGCTACCCACACACACACACACACACACTCCTAACCCCTCATCTTTCCCTTCATACACACACACACACCTAACCCATCATCTTTCCCTTCACACACACACACACCTAACCCTTCATCCCACACCTCAACACCACCACACCATTTCCGTCCCACCCACGCTGCCTTCCCCTCCATCCATCGTGCTAATTTTCACACGCAGGGTTGCCAACTGAGATACCTTTGCCACACTCAATACAGATATATATTTTCTATACAAAGAGAGGCGAAGACTAAAGAAATCCATCTGATATTTCTCACATATGAAATACAGATATATTTTTTTCTATACAAAAAGAGGCAAAGATAAAGTAAAGTAATCCATCTGATATTTCTCACATATGAAATAAAATGACGACTGAGCACCATACATTTTGAACACAATAAAGAGATGTGGCTCCAGGATGTTGAATAAAAAAAAAAAAAAAAAAAAGACTAGTAAATAATAATATTGAGTGTAAATTATAGTGATATAGTTTGTCTATGATTGAGTGTAAATTATAAGTGATATATTTTGTCTATATTTTTCTATAAATGGGGTAGAGGGTTTGTTTAAGTATCTAGGAGCCAGAGCCGAGTTTAAGGGGATAGTATATTTTTGGTCCATTGGAGTACCTTGATCCCTCCAAACAGTGCCAGGAAACAGGAGCAGAATAACAAAAATAATGGTGTCCTGTTGCTGAGGATAGTTTGTAGGAATCATTATCTCCCAAAACGCCTAAACTGTATGTACCCTTCCCTTAAATCATCTTTCAAGACCAAAAGAGGTCAAGTGGTCCTCATCACACAAGGAGAAGAGGAGATAACTAACTGTACCATATAATTAATTAATCCAAGGAATCTCACCTCTATAGTTATATGCAAGATTTTACTACCCGATGTTTATTATAACGTAACTCAACCCAACTAACCCAATCTAATCTAACCATCACCAACTAACCCAATCTTAACTAATCCAAACAAACTAACCCAACCCAACTCAAACTCAACTACCCAAATCTAACTTACCGTAACCAAACCTAAACGAAAGTTATATTTCCACAAAGCACTGTAGCGACAAAAAAAAAAAAAAAAAAATGAAAATAAAAAAAAATGTGATCCTTGCCGTAGTCATTTCACCCATCAAATTTGAAATGAATTGTAATGAAAATAGGCTCAGCTCACTTCACATACAGCAGAAAGTCGAACGTATCCGGAATAATGGTCCGCCAAGATTCACTTCGCCAACAGAGTAAGTGCAAACATTGATTGGTGTTTATATTATTACACTGGTGAGTTTAGACAAGGAATGTAGTCTGGAGTTGCTTATCTTATTAGACACGATGAGCCCAGGGACATGTACAGCCGGCAGCATAAATTCGCGTCCATCTCGTGTACTTACTAGTGATAAAATGACCAGATTGTTGCATTCTGAACCAGTTTTTATTCCAACAACATGCGTAATTTACCATGTGAAAACTATCTGTCATATCTGTATTAAAATTGCATTACAACATCACTATAACTCTTACATACGTAGGTGAAAATGAAGCGAACTTATGCTGCCGACTGTACGTAGTGTTGATGACTTGGTAGTGACACGAACTGGAGATGAAGCCTTTTGAGGAGATGCTACAGTAGTGTGGTGTGTAGGACATGGATAGTATAATGTAGGGGTGGCTGGCTGGCTACTACCGATTCCTCCAAACTATATCAGGAGACAGGCAGCCACAGTTGAAGAAGTAAGGAATGATTGAAGGGGTAGACTGAGATAGAGATGAGGGAGGGCAAACACGTAGGAAACAGAATCAAAGGGAAGTGGATAGTAGGTTTTGTAGAATATAGTGTGGAGGAATCAGTACTCCTCCAATTCCAATCACACTTTCATGTTACTCCCCTCCCCCTTTAAGTGTCTATTTACACGTGAGTAGTAAAGATAACCCCGAAGATCAACAAATGGACAGTGCTGATAGAGGATTGAGTTTAACAGTCACGCCAAGAAACTTATTTTGTAACCTGCCAAACTCTGCGATTCTAGACAGTATAATATTATATACCTTGTGACTGACCTCCGTTGGGAATTCTGACGACGGAAACTATGCATGAATTGTGGTGTGGGTTCGTTTGAGGGAAAGATAATCGGGCAGGGAAAGTCGGGAAAGGTAAGACATGATGCCAAGACGAGGAGAACAAGAGATGGTATTAGGCAAGGTTAAAGTAAGTCAGGTTAATAAAAGGAGGGGAGGGCATGGGAGGGGAGGGCAGGGCAGGGTAGGGCAGGGTAGGGCAGGGCAAGGCAAGGCAGGGCAAGGCAGGGCAGGAAAAGACCCTCTCGACCCTCCCTGTCACGTGCGTTTTGTCCGCGAGATGTTGAGAGGAGCCAGACAGGGAAAAAAAGGAGAAGGAGCCAAGGGAAGGGAAGGAAAGGAATAAAGACACCGAAGGGGAGCCAGGATGAAAAAAAGGGAAGTGAAGGGGATAAGGGAAGGGAGGAAGGGAAGGGGATAAGGGAAGAAAGGAAGAGAAATGAAAGAGGCAAGCAGTAAGATATGGATGGACGGACTACTTACAAGGCACACACAAACAAATACCCCCATCACCTCTACCTCCCTGTATTTCTTTGGCTGGGTGACGTCAGGAGTGAGGGGGTCGGGTCATAAATCGGTGGGAGGTGTGAAATCAACCCACACCCCCAGATATCTACTGTTTCTCTTGCTAATAGACCGTAAGGAAGGATGTCGAGTGTTGCCGAGAAGGGGGTGAGAGGCGAGAGATTTTAAGGAGACGACGTGGCACGGAAAGGGATTGGATGGGACGGAAAGGGATTGGATGGGACGGAGAGGGATTGGATGGGACGGAGAGGGATTGGAGGAGACAGTGAGACTAGAGAATAGGAAAGGTAGAGAGAGATTGGTAAACGGGGGAGTGTAAAGAGGTGCCAAAGAAGAAAGAGAGGTAGATAGTGAATAAAGGACGGTAGATAGAGAATGAGAAGGAAAGAAGGAAGGTAAAGGTAGAATGGGGTAGAAGCGAGAGATGAGGAAAGAGAGCAGAGAAGAAGGAGAGGGATGTGAAGTGAGTGAGGTGAGAGAGGTGAAGTGTGAGTGAGTGAGGGGAGAGAAAATAATAATGAAAGCGAGGGGCAGGAAGGGGAGTGAAGATAACGAGGGAAGATGAGAAACTGATGAAAGGGAGGAGGAGGAGGAGGAGGAGGAGGAGGAGGAGGAGGAGGAGGAGGGAGGGGGGAGGGGGGAGGATACAGACCCAAATGTATCTAATACTTTCCATCTAAATATGATCATTAATGTTTCAAGTAGATTCCAATGTTCACATACTGTAGATCATAATTATTTTGTTGTGTAAATACTGTGCAATTTATCTTGGTCTGGAATTAATTTACAGGAACATACTAAGAAACAAGAAAAGGGAATCGGTGAACTGTTGTAAAAAAAAAAAAAAAAAAAAAAAAAAAAAATCAGGAGGGCTGGACTATATGAATTAAGAGGAGATTCTCTTCTTGGTAAATCTGGAGCAACTGATTTCTCCTAACTATATCGAGCATCAGGACACCATTATATCTGTTAATAATCTCGTCCTGTTTCCTGGCATATACTTTGGAGGAATTAAAGCTCTCCAATTCACCAAAAAGACAATCTCCCCTTAATTAAGGAGTACAAAATTCTTTATATTACTCAATTTTTGAGAGGCTACTGATTATTATTTGTTACAAAACAGAATATCTGCTATACCCGAATACTGAGGCACAACATCATTCATTTCCTTTACGACCTCAATAGTATTTCCCTCAGATAAGAAAACTCGCCTGGTGTTATTCAAAAAAAGGAAATGAAAAGGTGGCCATTCGTTGTTTAGGGGTTAAGGGGAAGAGGACCGACCACAAAGGACTTACTGTAGGTCTGGGGGTGAGGTTGCCAAGTTAGCTGTATTGGGACACACCATACTCTCTGTAAATTCTAAGCGTTCGTGTGGATTTTCATGTAAGACTTAAAGGACCATATGGTAATAATTTGTATACAGAAAGACCGTCACTATAGGTTAACTTCTTTCCCCTCAAAAGTGTTCGTTTGGTTATATACTGTATTATTATGGGTCGTGTATACAGTCTCAGGTGTACAAGGAGAGACACTAACTTGGCAACAGTGGGACTCAGAAGTGGGCACACAAGAGAGCCAGGAGGGTGAACTAAGGAGTGGGTGCCAGGGAAGGGGAGTGGTGGGTGCGAGTGGTACCAACTTAGCTATGATATATATATATTTTTTTTTTTAAATCTCTACTCATCTTGCGTAACTTTTCTAGGTTAGCGGGGGAAAAAAGTTTGAAGGGAAAATTGAAATAGTCAAAGACATACATACATACATACATACATACATACATACACTCACTCTTAACGCAAAGGAAAGTCCTAAAAAAAGACACCGAATTATCTGATGGTGGAAAATCCGCTTAGTTGGCATGTGTGGGGTGAGGTAGGTATAGGTAGGTAGGTAGGTGGGTAGGTAGGTAAGTAGGTAGGTAGGTAAGGGAGGGTGCAGCTGCATTGTTTGTTATGATGCGTGAGAGACCCTGTTGTTTATATGTTGATCTGTTTATTGTCTCACCCTCTTCCTCCTCCACCACGGCGTTGAGGGGGCCTTTTATTTTGTTATCGTCCCTCTTTCTCTCCCCCTTCGTTTTGTGTTTTCATTTTATTTATTTATTTATGTATTTACTTTTTTTTTTTTTTTTTTACTTTTGGTGGGGAGTAAGAGGCTCTTTGTGCACCTCAGGGATTTCTTCCTCTACGTTTTATAAGCAAGACGCGGCACTTGAGTGTGGTGTGAGCGCCGCTGTTTTATTTAGTAAGTGTTCGTATACAGTCAGGAGCGTTAAGGGGGAAGTTTTGTGTTGGTAATCCTGGAGCAACTGAATCCTCCAAACTATTCCAACCAACAGAACACCATTATTTTTGCTCTTCTGGTCCTGTTTCCTAGCATACTTTGGAGGAATCAAGGCACTCCAATGTAACAAAAACGAATTACCACCTTAATTCCTTTCCCTTCTCCTTGCCTTACAGTAACTCAAGTGCATATAATAAAATACTGTAATTTGAAGTCGAATTCTTGTGTGTCTGTGTACAGTTTTCTTTATGCATAAAACTAAATCGACGAGAAGTAAAGATAACAGAAAAAAATAAATAAAAATATATATAAATGATTGACAGACAGCGCATTTTTTGCCATTGGTCATAATTTTCACTCCGTCTATGTGGATTAAAAAGTATTATTTACGCCAAACAAATTCCCTTGCAAAAATTCCCCAACCAGCAACATTTTCTCATCCCCATTCCTCTCTAGTTCCATTTCTCCCTTACTGAATCAACTACAATTAGCGGGGAAGTATTGGAAGAGGAAAGAAATTAGTGCTTGTATCAGGGAAGATGCCAAAGTAAGTTTTAAGTTGGGAATTTCAGTACAGCCCCAAATCACCTTCTCCCATATCTAGCACCCCATAGGTCTCCCCCTCTACCATATCTAGCACCCCCTTCCTCTCCCCCTCTACCAACACTTAATAGCTCTCCCCTTCGATCCACCATCCCCAAACTCTCCCCCTCTCCAGTGTTCAGTACCCCTCAGGTCTCCCCCTCTCCCATTCCTAGCACCCCCTTACTCTCCCCCTCTCCCATATCTAGCACCCCCCTATCTATCACCCTCTCCCCCCCCCCCCCACCGGCTCCCTTCCTGCCTGACACCTAATGAAGCCAAATAAGCGGACGACTGCATGACACACCGGTGAATCTCAGTCGGACAAACTCATTGCCAGGCGGGGGTCATGCATCACCACTCAGGACAGCCAGCCACAGGGACAGTACCAAAACATCAGTCCTCCTCGTGTGTCAATAGGTTCACAAGGCCATAGTAGGATATAGGGATTCTCGACTCTAGTGATGTGTGTGGCCTAGCGAGGTCTGGGCCCAGGAGGCGGCACTTCAGGTTGTGTTGAGAGCGGTGGGGTAGTTTGGACCAGAGGAAGGGATGGGACGGAAGGGTTGCGACAGAAGTATCCTGCCAGGGAGACAGAAGAGGAGTGGGGTCGGGACAGAGGTATATTGTCACAGAGAGAATGGGGGATACAGAAGCATTTTGGGGTAGAGGAGTTAGGAAGGGAACAGTGGGTGGAACAGGGGCAGGTGGAGATTAGAAATGGAACAGTGGGGCAGGCAGGGAGGTAGGGTTAGCAAAGGGAACAGAGGAAGTTAGAGTTAGAAAAGGGAACATTAGGAATGGAAAGAAGAAACGGAGAGGGACACGGGGAGAAGGGTTTAGGAAGGAAGAGTGGGACAGACAAGGGGAGATGCAAGTCAAGTGTTGGTTGCTCACACATATACACATACACACACACACACACTGTTGGCCCTCTCCTCTCCTCTCCTGTGCTGTGCCGCGTCCTGCCTTTCCTCCCTATTGTCACCCACACCGCAATGACCCTCTTAGTGCCAGCCGACCTCGCTGTCGTGTTGATTGTGTGTGTGTGTGTGTGTGTGTGTGTGTGCAAAGTGAAGAAGGAGGGGCTGTTGATGCAAGGTGGAATACGTAGATGCAAAATCAGTACACTTGAAGAGGGAATGAAGGCTGGGGAGGAAGGAGGTGGTGGTGGTGCATGATTGAAGTGGGAAAGGAAAAGGTGTGGAGTAAGTGGAGGGAGGGAGTAGGATGGAGTAAGTGGAAGAGTGGAAGTGGTGGAAGGAGGAGGAGATAAGTGGAAGAATGGTAGTCAGAGAGAGTAATTGGGCGAGTGGAACTAAGTGGGAGAGTGGGAGTAAGTGGAAAGGTGGGAGCAAAAGTGTAAGTATAGAAGAAGTAAGGGAAGCCAAAAAAAAGGTGGGAGTGAAAGAACAAGGTAAAGGAAGGAAAGAAAGAGAGAGAGAGAGAGAGAGAGAGAGAGAGAGAATGAGAGAGAGAATAAGAGAGAGATAGAGAGAGAGAGAGAATAAGAGAGAGATAGAGAGAGAGAGAGAGAGAATAAGAGAGAGAGAGAGAAAGAGAGA